>JAJMIF010000031.1:0-65263 GCA_030583505.1 Sugiyamaella castrensis | reverse complement strand
TTAAGTTAACGGCTAATAAAAAACCCTTACAAACAAGCCTTTAATATTTCACATGATTAACGAGATTCTAAGAATCTGCAAGACATCGCATATTAAAGTGACTGCGGCTTATAAAAAGTCCTTTATAAGACTGTGAAAAACTCTATTATATGGTGCAAAAGGCACTTTCCCTGGGAATTTTCCAAAAATAACTAGCCATATATCATATTCTACCTTGCAATAGTATATTCAGCTTTTAAAATAGAAAATGATATTGTTTTTTATCAGAGTTAATTTGATCTGTTTATATTTCACAGGCGGATATCCAAATAATGCTCTAAACTTTTCTTGAGCCGCTAGTCAAGAGGCTCAGATCGATTGAAATTTAGTTCCGCGCGAAGTTGATCTGAACATCTGAACACTCTCTCACTTTATTCTGTCGGTCTCTCATTTTTCTCTCACTTTACTGTTTGTTAATCCCCTCCTGTTGTTCTTATGTCGAATATTCTAGACGTGTTTAATCCTCCAAAATCATCGCAAAATGGCTCTAATTCAAACTCTGATGAGCCATGTTTCCCATGTCTATTAACATCAGCTGCAGTAATGATTGCAGGCGGAGGGTATATGGCTTCAGGAGCTGTATTTATGGCCAAGGAAGGTGAATCACTTCCAAAAGCTGCTACACCAGCATGGAGAGCAACCGTTAGACTAGGAGGGATCGGTGTACTTTGTCTAGGTTTATATCGAGCCTATGATACATTAATGTTATCCAAAGAAAAAGAATCGAAATCGAAATTGAAATGATTCAACGATTCTACATACGAAACTTGTAAATGAAAAATTGTAAATATAATGTCTTGTCTCCATGCTTGAGTATCTTTTTTTTTTTTTTTTTTTGGCGGATGGGCCGCTACTCGCTTCGCTCGTTATTGATGGTCGTATTGTCCAGGGCAAGATCATTTTCTTTATCTTCGAGTGGGGGGTCTACAGCCCGTCCGAGAGGGTCTATTCTTCCATCGGATCCCAAATGGGGGAGATGATTGCTTAATCTTGAGCGAAGCTAGCCTAGGGGTCAGGGGCGTAGCCCCAGATGCCGGGGGCAAACATGGGTCGGTAAAGTGGGAATGGTCGATTGAACCCCTGGTAAGGGGAATGCCGAGTTAGGTTCTCGAGCGCAGCGAGAGCTAGGGGTCTGGGGCTACGCCCCAGCCGCCGGAGGCAAAGTGGTATGTGGCTAGATACAACAAGATAGAATTTATTGATACAATTGTCGGGGGTTTAATATTATTCAATACGAAGATCTTTTGCCCAATCTTCAACACATATTGAAGAATGCTTTGCAGTAAGAATAAAAGCATCATTATCCAATAGTTCCTTAGGAGTTGGTCGTTGAGGTTCTTTATATAAACATTTATCCACGAATTTTCGAAATGGTAAAGTGAACCCTCCATCTTCTGGTAATGATGGAGGATCTTCATTGACTATACGTTGAAGAAGATCCAAAATACTTCCAGGATGACCAGAATTACCACCTGAACCACCACTACTAAATGGAAATTTACCAATAGCTAACTCTAATACAGTTAAACCTAAAGACCATACATCACCTTTGACAGAATAAGCAGCACCTTGAATTCGTTCGGGTGACATATAGGTAGATGTTCCTACAAAAGTTTCTGCTAATGAATTAATAAGTTCACCAGAAACACCGAAATCACATAATTTAGTTTGACCGCGAGAATTAACTAAAACATTTGATGGTTTGACATCTCGATGAATAATTCTATGTTCATCATATAAATAAGTAAGTCCTTGTAATACCGCCAAAGATATTTTTGAAATGATCGGTTCACTAATAGGACCTTTTAATTTAGAGATTCTATCCAATGAACCACAATCCATATATTCCATGCAAATTATGACACTATTTTCAGTAACAAAGCCACCATAATAACCTACTATATAATCCGATTCACAATCATGCATTATATGTAATTCTCTAGCTATTTGTTTACGAACAGCCGGTTTAGTTTCAAGATGAATTAGTTTTTTAGCCATGACAGTTTGAGTCGGAGTATGAATAACTTTACTGACAGTACCACCATTACCATGGCCTAGATCGGCGATATTTTTGAAATCTTCTTCTCTGAGATCTAGTTTGAATTCAACACCTAATTCGAGTGAAGCAAGTTGAGCTACAATATTCCCATCACCAATATATTTTGGATCATCACTACTACTAGATGAGAGGCCCGATGCAGTCATGGTTGGGGTCTTTTTAGCATCAATTGTAGTTGTTGTTGTAGGTAATGATAATGCTTTGAAATTTCTTCTTTTGAGAGATTTTACTGGAAGGATTTGAGGGACATCGGAAGATTCTAGTGTTGAATTTAAGTCAGACATATTTTCAGTGTAAGGTGAAAATCACGAAAAGATCACTTTTAGTCGAATAAATGCCACGATCAATAGATCGCTAGGAGTCACGGTCAACTCACGATCACTTTAACCCACGGTCAACTCACGATCACCTTAACCCACGGTCACCTTAACCCACGGTCAACTCACGATCACCTTAACCCACAGTCAACTCACGATCACCTTAACCCACGGTCAACTAACGATCACCTTAACCCAGAGTCAACTCAACTCGTTACAATCAAATCAAATGAAATTAATTAGTCAAGATAAACTCAAAGGAATTGAAATGAACTCAACTGAAGTCACGGTCAGGTCAGGTCACAGAAAGGACACGGCCAAGTCGACTGGTCACGATAAACTCAACTCAAGGTCAACTCAACTAAATTCACGGCCAGGTCAGCTTTAACAGACGATAAACTCAAAGGAACTGAAATTAACTCAACTGAAGTCACGGTCAGGTCCGGTCACACTCCAGGACACGATAAAGACAACCCACAATCAACTCTATTCAATCACGGTCAGGTCAGCTTAACTGACGATAAACTCAACTCAAGGTCAACTCAACTAAATTCACAGTCAGATCAGCTTAACTGACGATAAACTCAACTCACAATCAACTCAACTCAATCACGGTCAAGTCAACTTAACTGACGATAAACTCAACTCACAATCAACTCAACTCACAATCAACTCAACTCAATCACGGTCAAGTCAAAGTCATGGTCAGAGCTATGGCCAACTCCTCCTCCCCTGAACTTCGATTAACCGCTTATAGAAGCATATACATTGTATACAATTAGAAGGATAAGAAGGGCCGAGATTTTTCTAGAGGCGCACGGCTTGTAATGTTATTTAACTTAAACAAGCACCAACAGATATCAAATTTATATGGAACTTCTGAGGACCGTCAAGGGCATATTGACATAGAAAAAATATAATGGTGCTTTTTTAAGTTGATGCCTGAAAACTGAAGATATAGAGATATAACTGGTTAACCGTTAACCGCTAACTTCATGCAGTACCGGTACCGGTTACCATACTCCGCATTCGGCGGTTTGGGGGCGCCAATGCTAGAGCTCTGTTAACTAAATAACCAAGCTGGAGTAGAATTGAGTTCCTGAAACATGTAAGCAATATAGCTATTATCTGTTGACTGTTAGTATTTGGGTGTCTCCTTGCCTCTACTAATAATAATAATAATAATAAATTGGTACCTAGGAATCCTAGCCACAGCTAAGCAGAGCATTGCTAAGCTTAGCCGGACTGTTGGGCCGTATTACATAGTTCTACATGCCTCTACTTTCGCTAAATAACCCTGTAAAGGAGGTTGATACGACAACTTGGTGTCTGTAACAGTCTGTTAACGCCAGGTTTCTCCACGCCGAGCCCCACTAAAAGACACAAGACGCGCGCGAGTCTAATTTATGGTGTTACTAGTCTGCCCCATCGTAGTGTAAATGAGAATTTTTATTTAGACTTTAATATAAGAATACAAACCGACGCGATATGCGTAGCGTACCCCGAACCCGATTGCCCCTAGCTTTCGCTTAGCTTTACAGACTTAACCTCGAGCGAAGCGAGCCTAGGGGTCTGGGGCAAAGCCCCAGCCGCCGGAGGCAAAACGGGCCGTGGGGTTTATATCTACCAATGGGGCGAGAGGACTTATACCCTCCGGAGGCAAAAGGGGCGTGTATGCGGCGGGTGCGGCGAACTTCAATATAGAAATAAATTCCAGAAATTTCTTATTTTTTGAGTGGTTGAGTGGGTGGTGAGTGGTGAGTGGTGGTGAGTGGGACCTTAAGAGGTTTTTTTTTCTGCCCAACAATCGTTCGTCGTCATCTTCTTCTTCATTTTTTTTTAATCTCTTAAGACGACATACGATTAGGAATATTATTATCATTTCATTAGTGATTTAAACAAGAAGAAGAATTAAAAAAGTTGTGGTGAAACTTTTAGAAAAGATATTATAGTTATTATTAGATTTTAAATTGGGATTAAGTTCATTTCTATTTCATCCAATAAGAAGTTGTATCGGATTGTTTCAGTGATAGGTTTTTCAAAATAAATAATAAAAGTGGCAATTTTGATTGAATAGAATAAATAAATCGATTATTAGAGGTGATTAGAAATCAGTCATCTTAAGCAGTTATCATTGTCATTATCATCGACCTAAGCAGTTATTATCATTGTCATTATCATCGACGTAAACGGTAATCATCATCTTGAACTATTATCATATCATCACTATCATCGACCTAAACAGTAATCATCATCTTGAACTATCATTATATCATCACTATCATCTGTATTGATCATTTTATCGACCTAAACAGTAATCATCATCTTGATCTATCATCATATCATCACTATCATCTGTATTGATCATTTCATTAGTTTTCCCTTCGGTTCTCAGTTCTCAGTTCTCAGTTCTCATCTATCTTTATTTATTCTTCTTATTTATTCATCGTGAATGACTACCGCTTTAGCTAAACAATTAGAATCAACTTCATTATCATCTACATCTACATCAACAATGTCAACAACTACTGCTGCATCTTCTTCAGATTGGAAAGCTCAACTTAATATTCCAAAAAAAGATGCTCGTCCTCAAACTGAAGACGTAACTGCAACAAAAGGTAATGGGTTTGAAGATTTTTATCTTAAACGTGAATTACTTATGGGTATCTTCGAAGCAGGCTTTGAAAAACCTTCTCCAATCCAAGAAGAAGCTATCCCTATTGCTCTGGCCGGTAGAGATATCTTAGCTAGAGCTAAAAATGGTACTGGTAAAACCGCTGCTTTTGTTATACCTGCTTTACAACAAGTGAATCCCAAATTATCTAAAATCCAAGCTTTAATTTTAGTACCAACAAGAGAGTTAGCGCTACAAACTTCACAAGTATGTCGGACTTTAGGTAAACATTTAGGGATTAATGTAATGGTAACAACTGGTGGTACGACTTTAAAAGATGATATCATTAGATTAAATGATGCTATACATATATTAGTTGGAACTCCTGGTCGAGTTCTTGATTTAGCTGGTAAAAATGTCATTGATTTTTCCGAATGCCCAATGTTTATAATGGATGAAGCTGATAAATTATTAAGTCCTGATTTTACTCCTATTATTGAACAATTATTAGCTCATTTTGCTTCCGACCGTCAGATTTTATTATTTAGTGCTACTTTCCCATTATTAGTTAAAAGTTTTATGGATAAACATCTTAATAAGCCTTATGAAATTAATTTAATGGATGAATTGACTTTGCGAGGTATTACTCAATATTATGCGTTTGTAGAAGAGAAACAGAAACTTCATTGTTTGAATACTTTATTTTCCAAATTATCAATTAATCAATCGATTATATTTTGTAATTCAACTAATCGGGTTGAATTATTGGCTAGAAAAATTACTGAATTAGGTTATTCATGTTTTTATTCTCATGCAAAAATGATGCAAGCTCATAGAAATCGGGTATTTCATGAATTTAGAAATGGTAATTGTCGTAACTTGGTTTGTTCGGATCTTTTAACTCGTGGTATTGATATTCAAGCAGTTAATGTTGTTATTAATTTTGATTTTCCAAAAAATGCTGAAACTTATTTACATAGAATTGGTCGTTCAGGACGATTTGGTCATTTGGGTTTAGCAATTAATTTGATTAATTGGAATGATCGATTTAATTTATATCAAATTGAACAAGAACTTGGTACTGAGATTAAACCAATTCCATCTCATATTGATAAATCTTTATATGTTGCTGAAGATATGAGTGCAATTCCTAGACCTTTTCCATTAAAGGAGTTACCTAAAGCTAATCAACGTCCTCATCAGCGAGGTCATTATCAGACTCAGAGTCAAGGTCAGAATCATAGTCAAGGTCAGAATCATAGTCAGAATCAGAATCAGAATCAGAATCAGAATCAGAATCAGAATCAGAATCAGAATCAGAATCAGAATCAGAATCAGAATCAGAATCAGAATCAGAATCAAGGACAAAACCAAACTCAAAATCTAGGTCAAAATCAGAATCAGAATCACGGTCAAAATCAAAATCAGAATCATAGTCAAAATCAAAATCAAAATCAAAATCAACCTAATTATCAAAATCATTATCAACAACATTCAACACAAATCAATCCTGGCCTGCAACAACATTTCCCTCAACAAGGATTCCCCCAAGGATTCCCTCAAAGACTTCCTCAAGGACCCCCTCAAGGATTTCCACAACAACAGCCTGTATATGGCCACCCTCCACCACCTAACAATGGTTATTATACCAATGCACCTCCTTCTTAATTATGATTTTTGTTGTTATCTTCGTCAGTGGGATATATGTATACAACTTGCTTTTGATAATTTGTCTTTTTAATGATATTGTTCCCCTTCTTTTAGGTTACTCTCCTCATCTCTACTTGTTAATTTGCCTCCTTTTATTTCCTCCAAATTTCCTCCAAATTTCCTTTTTTTTTTTTTCCTTTTCAAGCGAGTTTTTTTTTCACATTTAGTAACTAGTTTCTTCTTTTACTAATCGATGTTTTTTTTCCCTCTCTCGCCTTCTACCCTTCTTCTTAATGATGCTCATTATTATTATTATTCTATTAAATAAATGAAACGTGATATTTTAGTCGACGTATGCACCATTCACCGCCTTGTTGCCTCCGGCAGCTCTCTCTCCGCTCGAGAACTACCTGGGGACTAGGAGCCCATCGGAGGTCTACGCCTCAGCCACCAGAGGAGGAGCGAGAGCTGGCACCCTCCATCCCAGACGTCAGAGCTTCGAGCAGTTCTAGAGCTAGGTACTCGGGAGCACTTTGACCTATTATATCATCCTTCAACCGAGCAAGCCAAGTAACTCACGTTAGGTTATAACAGTTAGAGTCTGAGATATTGAGCCGCAATTATTGAGCTTACTACGGCTTGTAAAAGGTCCTTTATAGACTTTAAAAATCTCATTTTATAGGTCTAGTGCACACTTACCGTCATTATTTTTAGTAATTTAATATTGTTCTATATCTTCTTTTTAGACTAGACATTATGACACTTTGTAGCACAATTAATTTGATCTGTTTATATTCCGAATAGCTCGGCTTGTTATAATCCTTTAGTTTTAGTACTCTTAGAGTCTATGTACAGCCGTACATTATACTTCGATCGATCGATCGATATCGATCTTTAACATACCTGGCACCACCCATCCACCTGGTTCCAGTAGCCATATTATGCAACGGAGACCAATTCCTTCAACTCCGCGCCAGTGTATATTTATATTACCTGTGTTATTTCTATTCTATTCTATATTCTTATCATATAACAATCAACAATCAATTATCAATTTATCTATATCAAATATATTATTATATTTATATCAAGCTCTTGACTAATTTAATCCTAAAGTCAATAAATATCCTTTGGTTAGGGTCGGGTTTTTCTTAATTAAGCGCTTTAGACCGGATTCTGGCGTAGAATCTACAGGCTCTTGCTTCGAAGTGAGTTCAAAAAGGGTCAAGCTATGGGATTTGGAAACTAGTGTTTTGTCGGTAGGGTAAGGGCAGAAATGGCCGGCACGCGCACGCGAGGGGTGGTGGCCTAAACCAACTGGTGGTAGTCCGCAGAATTATTAATTAGCTTAGGGCCTCCAAAAGGTGGCCCACTTCCTTACTACGACCCTCAGGAGCAATTCTTAATTTTTTTTATATACAATCTCTAGATTAAGCTTTGGCGGTGGTTTTTGTCCCTAGTGGTTACTTTCCCAGCGCTCTTAAGTGGTAAATTCAAGGCTTGTTGTACTAGAACTTAGAACTCATTATAAGAATATGTGATTATGTAATAAACAATTGTTGAAATTGACAACTTATAGGTTCCGATACTAGAATATAAAATAAAAAAAATATAATAATATTATTATCAACTATATGGCGCTAACAATCCACTGGACGAATAACAGATAACTTCAGGTGTATAAACTTCAGTAGTAACTATTGGTGCTTAAAGTCAAGATTGTCTCATTTGTCTACAACCCCGGTACTCTTCAGCTTTAAGAGGGATTCACCTCTCTATATATATTAGAGATATGGAGTGGCTAGCTCCACCAACCTTGGGTAGACCATAGTTTGTCTTTTAGCATTAGATATTAATGTCAATATTAGCATTAATATGGTGTTTCAATTCAGTAATATTCTCAGTGGAAATGAGCATCACGTGCTCACTTATTTCAACAGCAGTCCAGTGGCCCACCTATTTTTTGGAGGGCGAGGATCGAAGTAGATTTTAATAATAATAATAATAATTATATTAGCTTAATTATAATTAAAATGCATGTAATTAATTATTAACGCAGGGTGCACGGCTAAAAAAAATTCCCATCCCTTGCCCTGAAAGCTTTTTAGATTTGACTCAATAAACCTTTACAAGCATAGATATTACCGGCGGCTATTTACAACAAGTCACAATAAAACGATTTATATTACGAATATTTAATATATTTTTTTCAAATATTAAATAATTATCCTATTTTAATACTAATTACTGCTATTTATATTTCAGACAATCATCAGATATGTTTTTTTTACCCCGACCTGAACAAATGGTTTAGGGTTAAGTACTTTTATTAGCATAAAAATGTAGATGGCCTCGAAGAAAAAAATTTTGAGATCCTGATGTTGTAACTTAATCTTCATTTAAATCTGAACTCCATCTCATCTCGATCTCATCTCGGCCTTCAGTTCCTCTTCTTCGTTTTGTTTCTTTTAGTTCTTCTTCCCTCCGTCTTGGAAGTTCAACTTTGAGTGTGTTGGAATCTTGTGTTCACCAGCAGAAGACATCTTAAGATTGACTTGTCTCTGTCTTTGTCACAGTCGCAGTAGTTGTTTCAGTCGTTGTTGAAGTCATTCCCCTTGTCATTGTCAGTATTTTTCATTGCCTTTGTCATCGTTAGTATTTTTTTCATTGTCTTCGTCATCCTCAGTATTTTTCATTGTCTTCGTCATCCTCAGTCTTTTTCATTGTCTTCATCGTCATCATGTCAACTCAACTTAATATCTTGCTCATCGGAAATGGAGGTAGAGAACATGCTTTAGCTTGGAAACTTAATCAATCAAAATTAGTTGACAGAATTTATGTAGCTCCTGGAAATGGTGGAACTGGTTCGGGCCAATTGAATAAAGTTGAAAATATTAATATCGGATCAAATAAATCTGATTTCCCTAAATTAGTTGAATTCGCTTTAAATCATAATGTAAATCTAGTTGTTCCTGGTCCTGAACAACCTCTTGTTGATGGAATTGAAACTTATTTTCGTAAAGTTGGTATCCCAGTATTTGGACCATCAGAAAAAGCTGCCCGTATGGAAGGGTCTAAGACTTTTTCAAAAGATTTCATGGCCAAACACAATATTCCAACTGCTGAATTTGCTAATTTCACTGATTTTGATAAAGCAAAGAGTTATGTCGAATCACTATCACATAATGTAGTAATTAAGGCTTCTGGTTTAGCAGCAGGAAAAGGTGTACTTATACCTGCTACAAAAGAAGAAGCTTATAAAGCTCTTGAACAAGTTATGAAAGATAAAGAATTTGGATCTGCTGGTGATGAAGTGGTTGTAGAAGAATACTTAGAAGGGGATGAATTATCTATTTTGGCTTTTAGTGATGGGTATACTGTTATTGATTTACCACCAGCTCAAGATCATAAAAGAATTGGTGATGGTGATAAAGG
The DNA here is from genome assembly GCA_030583505.1 of Sugiyamaella castrensis. Lineage (NCBI taxonomy): Eukaryota > Fungi > Ascomycota > Dipodascomycetes > Dipodascales > Trichomonascaceae > Sugiyamaella > Sugiyamaella castrensis. The sequence continues at coordinate 55,149 of JAJMIF010000031.1, read as the reverse complement.
TCTTAATACTGGAGGAATGGGTGCTTATTCACCTACTCCAATTGCTACACCTAGTTTAATTGAAAGCATTCGAGAAAATATTCTGAAACCAACTATTAATGGAATGCGTAAAGATGGGATTCCATTTGTTGGTATGCTGTTTACTGGAATTATGTTAACTAAAAGTGGTCCTAAAGTTCTTGAATATAATGTTAGATTCGGTGATCCAGAAACTCAAACTGTCTTACCATTACTTTCTGAAGATACTGATTTAGCTGAAATCTTCTTAGCATGTGCTGAACATAGATTAGATTCTATTAATATCAAAATTAATCCTGGATTCGCAACTACAGTTGTATTATCTGCTGGTGGTTATCCTTCGAGTTATAGAAAAGGTGACGAAATTACTGTTCTTGGTACTGACAAGAATACTTATATTTTCCATGCTGGTACAACTATTAATGACAATGGTAAAGTTGTAACTTCTGGTGGCCGTGTAATTGCTTCATCTGCTGTAGCTCCCACTTTAAAAGAAGCAGTTCAAAGAGCATATGAAGGTGTTGATAAGATTAATTTCGAAGGCAAATATTTCCGAAAAGATATTGCTCATCGAGCATTCCGTGATAGTACTACTAATAATACTTCCATAACTTATGAACAAGCTGGTGTGTCTGTTGATCAAGGAAATAAATTTGTAGAAGAAATTAAAGCTAAAGTTAAATCCACTCGTCGACCGGGTGCTGACGCCGATATTGGTGGATTCGGAGGTCTATTTGATCTTAAAGCAACTGGGTTTATAGATCCTCTTCTTGTTGGTGCTACTGATGGTGTTGGTACAAAACTCAAGATCGCTCAAACTATGGGTATTCATAATACTGTTGGTATTGATCTTGTTGGTATGAATGTTAATGACTTAATTGTACAAGGTGCTGAACCTTTAATCTTCTTAGATTATTTCGCTAGTGGTAAACTTAATATTGAGACTGCTTCTGCCTTTGTTAGTGGGGTTGCTGAAGGTTGTATTCAAGCTGGATGTGCACTTGTTGGCGGTGAAACTGCTGAAATGCCAGGACTTTATTCTGGGAATGATTATGATGTAAATGGTACTTCGATTGGAGCTGTTGAAAGAGGCGATGTTCTCCCCAGATTAGATTTAATGACTGAAGGTGATGTTATTCTTGGTATTGCTTCTCATGGCCCTCATTCTAATGGATTCTCATTGATTCGTAAAATTCTAGAGGTTTCCGGTTTGAAATATTCTGATCAGGCTCCATGGGATCCTACAACATCAGTTGGTAGAAGTTTATTGACCCCAACTAGAATATATGTAAAGTCATTATTGCCTGTTATTAAAACGAAGAAGATTATAGCTTTGGCTCATATCACTGGCGGAGGTTTAGTTGAAAATGTTCCTCGTGTATTACCAAGTCATCTTAATGCCCTAATTGATGGTTCTTCCTGGGAGATTCCTGCTGTATTTAAATGGCTTGGTAAAGCTGGTAATGTTCCTATTTCTGATATTTCAAAGACATTGAATATGGGAATTGGTATGGTTGTTATTGTCAAAGAACATGATGCTGAATCTGTTCTTAATCAATTAATTGCGGCGGGTGAGAAAGCTTATACTATTGGTAGTATAGTATCTGGAGAACAGAAATGTATTTTGACAAATACATCGGGATGGTATTAGATGATATAGTATTATTCAATATATAACAATAATAAATTGCAATTAGACCCTAGTCTGTGCAGCAATGATGAACTGCAACTAGACCCTAGTCTGTGCAACAATGATGAACTGCAACTAGACCCTAGTCTGTGCAACAATGATGATTAACTGCAACTAGACCCTAGTCTGTGCCTCTCTGGCTTTGAGAATTCAGCCCAGTTCTCTCTAGTATCTTATTAAAAATCTATTTACAATAAACTGCTAAAAATTTAAGTGGTTATTATTTCCAGGAGAAAGGATTCTCTTGCATAGCATTCATTACTAACCTGTTGGCGATCTCATAAACACCAAAGACGATACTGCCACTAAAGGTCACTTTGACAAATCTAGGAAGCATACCAGTCCATAACCTAGTGGGTCCTTCTACAACAAAGATTTTATATGAACAAAGTAAACTTGATCCATACAGTTTGATGCCGTTAACAGATTGCATTCTAGTCTTAACCACGTCTATTGGCTGTGTAGCAAGCACCTCAACTCCGCCAGCTATTGCACCTAAGAAAAACGCTAACCCGCTAGGCATTGGTTCATTATCGCTGGGATGAACTAGCTGTTTGAGAAAATTATAAGTAGTAAACCGTACAGTGGAATTAGTTACCTGTCGAAATATGGTCGGCATGAAACCTTGTACAAAAGCCCGTGGCCCTCGAACTTTGTACATATCTTTAACATTTCCAATAAGTCCTTCTACACCAGGGGTGACTTCATAAAGAGCATGTCTGGGATGAACTTTTGGGGGTGGTGGTCTGACGACTCTCTTTTTGCCATGAGTAGAACTTTCGACAGCAGCACTTTCAAGTGAAGAGGATGATGGGTTGATTCCATGAGATAAATGACTATGTGAATGTGAAGTTCTGGAAGTTGAAGTTGAAGTTGAAGTTGAAGCCAAGAATGATGAAGGTAATCCACTTCTTTCTATCATAGTTACTTTTATATCTAGATTGTTAGATCCCCCACCCACTGGCCTGTTAAAACATGGAGAGTAGACTTACTTTCAAATGGGACTATTATCAATGATTCACAAAGACCAGTAAACATTCCTGCTACAATTACTTGTGGAGCTGAACTTTCACCTGAACTATCAGCCATAAATTTAGTGGCCCAATTGTAGACAGAGAATCTCAGCAATGATTTTGTAGCATTCCCAGTTATGAGTGCTGAACATCCTTTGAACATAAGTCGAGTGAAATTGGGAATAATGAGCTGTTTAGTGTCTCCAGCCAAGCGGATGTTGAGCTGCTGTCTCGTTTTAAGATATTCCAAGGGATCTAAAATAAACCAGTTAGATATGCCCAATGGCAGCAAAACTCTATTCTGCTGGCTTTACTTCGAAACTGAAAACAGAAGAGAAGCCACAGAGAAGAACGTGGGAAACGACATCACAATCGATTGAACCACACTCACATGTTACAACCGAGTCAACAATTGCTGCTGAAACACCCGCGACAGAAGCACTGAGAAGTGTCTAAAGTTAGTCATTTACAAGGTTTTACATATAAATATATATATATATAATGTAGACGTACCTCATCACTTTTCTATAGATGTTAGTTTGATGAAATACAATGGCATATCCAGGGAAAGAAGATTGGATTAGAGATATTACTTACAACAGGGGAATTTCTAGCCATCTTCGGGATCCGATCCAGATTACTCAAATCTCAATTTTCAAACTGAAACAATTCCCAGCAACCAAGAAAAACAGAATCTATTGACATCAAGTTCTCGAGAGACGATTCTTTTCACTCATATAACAAAATATGCTATTTATTAAATAGCCAGCCATTATTGGCCAACATCTGTACTCGTAAATATTAGAGCACCTTCACCTTCAGCATGACTCACCGAATTCAATGTAAATCTGGAATAATCAGATACAATAAATATAATTAATTAAATTTAAAAATTATTAAATAATAGGAGTCTAATTATAAGATAGACTCAGAGTATATACTTATTACTAGGATATATATTTGCTAGGGGTAGTGAGATTAGGGTAAATCTCAGAATCGAGACATTTTCGTGATAATGTGATCATTATATTGACTATATATATATATATATATTTTGATTATATTTTACTTCTGGTGAATCTGGTCTGCATTAACCACAAGTTCCATTATATTGACTATTGATTATATTTCACTTCTGGTCTGCATTATATCTATTTTATGTTCCATCTGATAATGTAAATCTTTTCCGTCTGTTTCGCACGTTGTAGTATCATACCCTACTACACTTCTTTTAAAATATATGCGGCGGGTGAGGCTTGAATCTATCCAAAGTCCTTTATAAGACTTCAGGAAAAGTTCATTTGGGGGTGGTAAAAAGCACTTCCTCAGCGTGTTTCTCAGAAATAATTTTTTTGCTGAGATATAACAATATTATATTTTGATGTTAACTTCTTAAAAGTAAAGATTATAGCGTTTTTATTAATCAAATTCTGTAATTAATTTATTTATTTTCATATTTACAGGCGGATATCCGAATGGGAAGTGCGGCGTAAGTGTGCAGGACCTGCAGGTCATCTTCATCTCGTTGGTTGATGTTACATTATTTCTTCCTATTATTCCATTAACTATTCTTTATATTTCAATTTTAACTTGTCAGTGATCTTAATTTTTTTGATACGCATACATAAATAACGTTTTATTTAATAACTGATTATAACTCGCATAATGTTATATTGTAGATTGAAGACTTAGGAGTTAGTTACCAATAGTTAGTTTAATTTAGTTATACTAATTGACTTGTACTTAAAGTAAGCGAATATATGGTTATATCAGATTTCACAACGATCCCTCCGACTGGCCAACCCGATTGAAGGTCCCGATACCCAGAGGCTGATGAAATGGTGATTTAGCCGAAGTCGAGGTTGTGTATCTTACATAATGCCTATTTATCATTAAATATAAGAAATAATAATATAAATTATGAACTCAATTGGAAGTAAAAGCCGTCAAATGGAGTTGATCTAGACGACTATAGAATGAAATGAATAAATTTCATTACATATTCTTATGTGAAGAGACTATCTTCATTTCAATCGGGACTACCAACATACTCACTATCAGACATATGATCATCATCCTGGGCTTTAAAAGGCCCCTGAAGACTAAAATAACCATCATGGTATCCAAGCCAACTATTTGATGATGATGCTAATTTCAAAGCCAATTCGATTGCACGAATTTCACGAACTGGTCGAAGCTCTTCTTTACCAGCCTGTCCCGGAAAAGGTTCATCAGTTGTACTAGATTCATAGTCTGTATACCAATCATTGTCTACCGTCCTATATGACCAAACAAACCCAAGCAATAATAATTCCTCTGGTAATGGTCTTTCTCTAATAAGTGGATAATGACCTCGTTCATCTGCGCCCGGTAATTTACCACTAATAAGTTCAATACTGTCTTCAGAAGTAGGACTTCGATGATTATAACCCGTTTTCCAAATAGCTATACGCTTAAGAATAACATTAGACGAATAGTCCTGGTAGTCTTGAAAAACCTGTTTGGTTTTATTATTGTTGTTATTGTTATTTTCTTGTAATATATTTTCAAATAATGATCGTAATCCTTCATTTAGAAATCGGACAAACTTACCAGCAGGGAAATAATTGTTCATAAGTAATTGAAGAGTAATTTCCCAATCATCAGTGAGAGCATTCAAAAAATGAAGCCATATGATGATATGAAGAAGTGCGGTATGACGCGGTAATGTTAAAAATTGTCTTAGCATTTCAAAAGATATTTGTTGTGCCATTCTAGGAGAACCTGATGGAACAGATGGTGCAGTTGAAGGTGAAGTCGACGGTGTTGTAGACGGTGTTGTAGATGAAGGTACCGTCGATGGAGATGAAGCCTGGCCAGATCCGTTTGAAATCTTACCAGTAGGATTTCCTCCACCTTGGGTTTGTTCATGTTCTCGCTGGAGCTGCTGTACCTGCTGTACATGCTGTTGTTGTTGTTGCTTTTGGGAATAAAAAAATCCTGATGCAGAATTCCCTCCATAACCTAGCAATGCCGTAATATTACAATAAGCTATTATAGCACCGCGATTTTTCAGATCTCGATCATTCAAATCACGATCCCTTGACATAATCGACGCGGTCACTTGCGACAATACAGATTGGAATTCATCCAATTGTGTCTGAGTGAAATTAATTTGATGCAATTTTATAAATAAAGCAATAGGAGTATTTGCTTCACCTTCTTGATTCGATTCAAATAATGACAGAATTGTTTCCCGCGATGGCTCGAATTGCTGGGCAGTAGTTAAGCTTTTACAAAAATAAAATAATGAATCCAATCGATAGATACAAACAACAGCACAATGATGAAATAATCGACCTACTCCAGGAGATCGATTTGCTGCACGACTATACCAATATTGAGATACTCCTCTCCATTCACCATGAGAAATATTCCCCAAAGCCATTGAGAAACGAGCTAAATCACCTAATGCTTCTAACCACATATGCCTTGATTCATAAGGAGGATCAACCAACATAGTTAATAACGAAAAACAATGATAAATAAATTTAGTTATCAAATCTTGACTTTTAGGCATATGAGCTCTTAAAATATCAAGAAATTTGAAAATCCCTTTATTCCACATTCGAATAGGGATTTTATACTTTTTCACTAGACCTCTTGTTACACTATTTCCACAAGGATGATAAGCTAAAAACATGAAATCGAAATATTTATCAATTAAATTAGCTTGATTCTGATATAATTCTAGAAATGATGCTTCAACCCAATATTCTGAAGGTATTTGCTGTTGATTATTATTATTGTTGTTAGAATCTTTATTGTATCCTCTTAATCGAGAAGCAGGAGTATCACCATAATAACCAGTAGTTTGTTGAACAGCTTGTAAGATATTAAGTTGATTTTCTTCAATCTGTTTACTTAACATTAGACATTTCACTTCAAGACGAGAGATATCAAAATAAGCAGATTGAATTTCACCAATGAGTTTTTCAACTGTTGGTAAGTTTACGCTTAATTCATAAACGGATTGAGCTCTAGAAGAGGAAGCTGAACCACCACCACCTCCTCCAGAGCTCGAATCAAATGGCTGTTGTTGATGATAATGATGATGCTGCTGTTGTTGAGATGATGATTTATGACTAGATACTTGAGGACTATGAGGAGTTTGAGTTGACTGGTGGTCAATTTGAATATGACGTCCTTTATATGGACTCGAACTATGACTATCAATACCACTACCAGCAATACCTAATGTAGTAGGAATTGGGGTTCCTGTAGAATCAAAAGAAGTTAAAATATTAATCCCAACTCCTCCTCCTCCTCCTACAGAACCAGTCACTGATGAACCACCACCACCACCAGCAGCACTACCACCATGTCCTAACTTCCTAGGAGCAGTGGGTATTGTGGCATTAAATAATCTTGCGTTAGCAATCGGTCCACGATCAAAGTCGGGATCTGCACTGCTATCATTATGGGCTCCTCCTCGGGTATGTCTTGTTGAGCCTATTCTAAGCGGCGAATCATGCGACCCCGGATCCATAGGTGATCACAAGTATGAATTTATCCACGGTTCCACGTTACCACACAAAACCTACAATGAAGACTGGTGGTCATGAATGGACTGAATGTTAGCAACAAAACGATAAAACTAGCCATCCATTCATAATCGTATCTCTTGTCAGGCTGTGGCTAGCGTACTAGGACGAACAAAATTATTATTATTCATCATATGGAAAACGCCAAATGTAACAACCAAAAACTACTACTTCTCATGAATCAAACTTACTTAAATCTTCTAATATGCTTCTTCTATGATTTCAAATCTTATGGATGCCAAATATCGCGTGGTTATTAACGTGAAGTTGTTGGTTTACAAAACTGAAATCAAAAACAGGGTTGTTCTTTTTTTTGTCAGTCAATTAGTTTGACCCCCAAATCCTGTCAGCTGATAAAGCCGTACCGCCGGCCGTGTATCGAGCTATAGCTATCTGACGTAAGCATCGGTAAGTCTACCTTATCTCCGACAGTGGAGCACCCCCCTGCTCGCTCAGTCTTCGGAGGTTGGGGCGCAATCTCAGGCCCCTCCGGATCCCTAGCTCTCGCTTCGCTCGAGAGATTAAGTTCCAACCGGTTGTTCCAACGGAGCCCTGCTGGTCTGGGCCAGATCTCAGCGCCCAAACCACCTTCTTGAGAATCAAAAACAGACACTTATTGCTTGTAAGAGTTATAATCCAACTAAGAGTAAAAGTTATAATCCAACTAAGAGTAAAAGTTATAATCCAACTCAGACTGGGAGCAACTCCAGATGAGAGACTCCTTCCAGCGAAGTTCTAGATATCTAAACCTCTCGACCAAGGTGAAGGGCTCGGCCTTCGCCATCCGCAGGAGCCAGAATCTTGGAAATCAAAAACTCACACTTATCCTAGATCTACAAGAGAAGAGCGATGCCCTTTGAAGGTGGTCTACGAACTAAACCGAACAATAGATTGTTATCAGTAGTAGGACTGGGAGTGAACTCCAAACACTGGAGGTGAGAGATCAGCTTTTGCAGCAATTCCCCCTTGCTTATTATTATTTTATTAAATCTTCTTGCGATCAGGACACTGGATTGCTTACGTAATTTCAATATAAAGTTTGTTTCGTTTCAGTTTCTAGATTCCAACCCTGAATTCACCACTAGCTAGCTCAAGGGCGGTGGGAAAACCCTGCTCATGAGACTCAGAAACCACTGCCAAAGCCTTTCTCTAGAGGAATAATCAATCTGAATCAATCAGCTTGTTCTCCGCACCAAAGAAAGGCTTTTATCATTATTATTATTATTATTATTATTATTATTAAATCTACTTCGATCCTCGCCCTCCGAAGAATAGGTAGGACACTGGATTGCTTTCTTTTATTTATTACTTATTGCCAGATATCAAGAGGCCTATGGAACTCACGTGAATTCCACGTGATTGTCGCATGATTCTTATCTAGATCGATCGATCGATTAGGCACCTTGATCTCAGATTCTTTCATAAATATGTTTCTCCCCCTCCCCATCGTTGTCTGTCCAATGGCTCTTGTTAAAGGTTTAACTCATGAACAACTCAATAAATTCCAAGATGAAGGATGCCTTGTGATCCCTAATGAACTTTCTCCAGAACAAGTTTCTGGTTTATTATCACGAACTCATACTCTTTTGGAAGAATTCCCCATAGAAAATCATCCTATGACCAAATTCAGTACTGGTGAAAGTGTCGGCGATGGCACTGAACATGTTGGAGATGATTATTTTCTTGGATCGTCAGATAAAATCCGGTTCTTCTTTGAAGAAGATGCTTTTGATATTAATGGTCAATTAATACGTAAAAAATCTCAAGCGGTTAATAAGATTGGTCATGCTTTACATGATTTGGATGATACATTTGCAAAAGTTTCTTTAACTGCTCGTAATCAAGCTATAGCTTCATCATTGGGGTTTAAAGATCCTTTAATTCTTCAAAGTATGGTTATTTGTAAACAACCTGAAATAGGTGGAGAGGTTCCTACTCATCAAGATGGAACGTTTCTTTATACTGAACCTTCAAGTGCAGTAGGATTTTGGTATGCTCTTGAAGATTGTAGTTTAGAAAATGGTGCACTGGAATATATCCCCGGATCCCATAAAACTTCATCTATTTATAAACGATTTGTTCGTAAGCAGTTTGGTACAGGCACTGAATTTATTAAACTTGATGGTGTAACAGAATATCAAGAACCTTCAAAGGATCAATTTGTTCAATTACCTTGTCCTGCTGGTAGTCTTGTTTTAATACATAATTCGGTTTTGCATCGTTCAAATAAGAACACTTCAAAAAAGTCAAGATATGCGTATGCTTTCCATGTTATTGATGGAGTTTGTCATTATGATGAGCTTAATTGGCTTCAGGTTCCACCAACTGGGGGTGCTAATTTTAGTAAGCTTAAGGCACAATCGCCTGAGGCACAATCAAGGCTTATGCACAATTATTAATATTAATATTATACTAGAAAATGTTTTTTTTTCTCATCTAAATATGCCTCTTATTTATGTCCTTTTAAATAGCTAAAGTTCAGAATGAATAACACTACTAACACTGGCAACATTACTAACACTTACAACACTACTAACACTCGCAACACTTACAACACTTCTAACACTCGCAACCGGCTCAATATCATAAAATATTTTATTCAATAATTGTATCCCATCCTCAAAAACTAAATCAAATCTAGCTCCACCAATATAAGCAACTACAATCATTAATGCACAAGTGATACTTAAAACTCCAGCACCAGCAAGAATGATTTTAAAATCCAAAGACTCAGACTCAGATTTAGAATTGTTCAATTTCAATTTCGCTTTTGCAATATTCAATTCCGAATTAGGATCATGCTCATCAATATACTGTTCAATTTTCCCACATAAGATTTCAATTGGCAAGAAATTAGGATCATCCGGTCTGTTACGAAGATGGATTCTACGAGTATACTCTTTAAATATCCTATATACCCCATCAATATTAGCACTTGCTATAATTAATTTAGCAGCTAAAGACCGACGAATCTTCACATGCTTATGAAAGATATCCTTATTATTAAATATCAATTCTAAGGTGACAATTGACATAACTTGGGGAATAGCACAGAAACTGAATAGTGATGGTTCATTGATATTTGATAAATATTCAAGACAATCGGTTATATGATTGAGAGATAATATAGTGAATTCACTAACACAATGTAAAGCATTTGATTCATTTTTACCATCAGTAAAATCAATTAATGAATCTTTGGCATATTTCCCCCACACTTGTCTAGGCCAAAACGATCGTCCATCATTTATATCTTCACGAAAATCTCGAATAATATTCGTTTTCTGTAAAAAGAGTCCCATTGAATTATATAATTGGGGTTTCTCATTCAAAATAGGTGATCCAAATTTAGATAGGACTGCTAATTGAGTCACCCCTTCACCTACTATTCCTGCAACATGATGACAATACAAATCATAATCATTAATAGTATCAAGACCGTAATAATTTTTTTGTACCTCTTTAGTCACATAATCAGCCATTCCATTACCCATTTTATAAGTAATATCAGCAATGACTTTTTGATACTCAGGTTTCAATTTATGAAATTCAATTAAAACTTTATCAAATTCAACCAAAACAATTCGATCTTTTTCAGTAGGACTACTTTGATTAAATGTCCATCCTTCTTTATTGAGGATTTCTCTAAATGATCGAAGGAGAGGGATCTTCGTCTCGTTAGCCAATCCAGTATCGTCTTCAATAGTATCCAATCCACGTAGAATAATATAGAATATCATTACTGCATCTCTTAATTCAGGGTGTAATTCCTTAATTACGGCAGCAAATGATCTTGAAGTGAGATCAAGTAATTCATAACATCTTCTTAAAGTAGGAGCTTCATTTGGAATATCGCGTGGATACAATGGTTTTCTGACGAATTTACTATGGAGTTAGTTAGAGCTTGAGCGATACGAGAGCTATGGGGTCAGTCAGAACTTACTATTCCAAAGCAGCTAAAAGTTCATCTGGATGCAGTACCAGATCGAGATATTTACTCATTTGTGAAATTGAGTCAAAAATAGAAGGTTCAATTGATCGGTATAAAGTTGTAGAACCACAGTTTCAACTTGAATAAATATAAATACTAGACCATACGACCAGGACCGACCAGGACCGGCCAGGACTAATGAGGAGGTGATGTAGAGAGGGTAACAGTGATCGGCGCGCCGGGTTCCACTTCAGAAAGAGCTTGGATCTACGTAACGGTTCGTATCTGTACTGTACAGTACTGTACTGTACAATTCAGAAGCTAGTTCATTGTAAATCTGAACAACCAGATACAATAGATAAATATAATCAATTAATAATAGGGGTATAAAAGTTTGGGGTATAAAGATTCGGAGTCTAAAGAGTAGAAGTCTAAAGAGTAGAAGTCTAAAGAGTAGAAGTCTAAAGAGTAGAAGTCTAAAGATTCGGAGTCTAAAGAGAAGTCTAAAGAGTAGAAGTCTAAAGAGTAGAAGTCTAAAGAGTAGAAGTCTAAAGAGTAGAAGTCTAAAGACTCGAAGTCTGCTCCAGTAGAAATCGAAGCTGCTCATTTCGGAATAATTTCCGAAGTGATTTCCGAATAAAGTTTTTGTTTTTTTCCTTTTTTTTCCTGTATCATAACATATTAATTTACTATTATTAACCCCCTGAAATGGATTAGGGTTGGCATTAGAGCCGAGACCACTATGGTTGATAGATCGGCGTGCCGGATCAGAAGGCAGAGTTAGTAAGATATATTTTGCAGGTGTTGGTAATTGTATTCTGTGGTATGTTACATTCAGGGGTAATTACAGTAATTTAAGTTAATGAATGAAAAAAGGCAGTAGATTTGAATAGATAATAGATGACAGTAATTGAATGCATACAATAATAGGTTAATAACGATTATATGGTAATTCTAAGTTCCGACAGAGATTGAACCCCTTGAGTGGAGCAAGACCTCTGCCATCGGAGGCAATACCTGACTGGTCAGTTGTAGCTAGGTCTAGGAAAACAGTCTGGTATTGATACAAAATTGTTGACGAATAAGTCTCTGTTTTTGCCTTTAGTAAGTGCTAAGTTTTAAAATATTTATTCTTATATTAGCCTACACTATTAAGACGTTTCACAATAATACCAATGAGGGAAAGCACCAAAAACCCACATACATGTTTGTATTCAGGACGAGTGCTTTTTACCGTCCTTCCGAATCGAACTGGCGTCTTGTCATCAGCACACCTCCATTTGACGATTTCATCGCACCTGTTTGACCTCCTACCGTCAAGGCCACAGGGCCGTCCGGTGCTAAGTGCTGAGCGCCTCAGCTTACCTCGTTATTAGTGCTTGTTAGAATATTATTTTATTAATGAGGATTATTATTCTTCAGTAACCGTCACTATTTGTTTCATTCAATCAAACATCCGACATTCAACCATCCTATTCCCGGTACCCTTCAACTTGATATCGATAAGATAGATAATATAGATAAGAAAGGTACTATAGATAATATAGATTAGATACTAAGGATAATATAGATAAGATACTAAGGATATTGAAAGATACTAAGGATAAGGATATTGAAAGATACTAAAGATACTAAAGATAGATAATAGATAAGACACTATAAGACACTATAAGATACTGAAAGATATTGATATATACTATAATATACAGAACCAGGTATATTAGTTAATCTTTTACTGCTTCATTTTATCATCATGGCAGGAAGTTCCTCAAGAAAAAAACTTATACTAATAGTAAGTTCAGCAGCCGAAACCAGACATAAAAAGGCCTAGACTAGATAGCCTCAAAAGCTACTGGAAGCTCAATAACAGGGATGGCGCTAACTCACTAGGGTCGAAGTGGATCGGGAAAATCATCAATGAGAAGTATTATTTTCAGCAATTATTCTGCTTTTGATACTAGGAGATTAGGAGCAACAATTGATGTCGAACATTCACATTTGAGATTTCTTGGTCATATGACTTTAAACTTATGGGATTGTGGTGGCCAGGATGTTTTTATAGATAATTATTTTACAACACAAAGAGATCATATATTTCGAATGGTAGAAGTATTAATTCATGTTTTCGATGTTGAATCTAAAGAAGTTCCTAAAGATATAGAGACATTTATTCGTTGTTTAAGACATCTTCGAGAATTTTCTCCTGATGCTAAAGTTTTTGTTTTACTTCATAAAATGGATCTTGTCCGAGCTGAAAGGAGAGAAGAAGTATTTAATACAACTATGAAAGCATTACATGAACATTCCAAATCCTTTGGATTCTCATTAACTGGATTTGCTACTTCTATTTGGGATGAATCATTATATAAAGCATGGTCTAGTATTGTTTGTTCATTAATTCCTAATATGGCATTATTTCAAAAACATCTAGAAAGTTTTGCTAATATAAGTGAAGCTCAGGAGGTGGTATTATTTGAGAGAACCACTTTTTTGGTTATTTCACATGTTAGTGGAGGTAGAGTAAGAACTGGTGGAGATCCTAAACTTGATCCTAAACGGTTTGAAAAAATTAGTAATATCATTAAAACTTATAAACAAAGTTGTAGTAAAATGCGGTCTCAATTTCAAACTATAGCTCTTTATGGACTTAATTGTTCGGCATATATCGATACTTTGACTGCCAATACATTTATTATGGTTGTTATGCCTCCAAATCGACCTCAAATAACGGGACAGAAATATCTTAGTAATAATAATGATATTGATGGAAATACTATAGTGGCTAATATTCGAGCATCACGTTCATGGTTTGAAAAAATCGAGCTGGAAACTGATTAATGTAAAACATGTGTACTTTATATATGACAATTCTATAGGTCATTTGCCTCTTGGTGGCTCGCTGTCGTCTTTGATAGTTGTCCATGTCCTTGCTTAAGCATCCAATAGTCGGATATTCTGGCTGTAATCGCCAAGTTATTTTGCAGCCAGCCTGTATTCGGAACTCATCTAGGCATATTCAATAGCGAGCATGTCCTGGCCTGGATGGACAGCATAACCAGCAGCTTCGAGAGAACAAACCGGAATTAATATTGGCCACCTTTACTGGACCTACTTCTTCTTCATTAAGTCTATATATACTATTATTGTGTTCGTTTCTTATTATTATTATTATTATTGTTCTGGTTCTGGTTCTGGTTCTGGTTCTGAGGTTCTCTATTATGAAATACAAAGGAATACCACCCTGTGCTATTCCCGAGGTTCACCAACCACACCACCACCACCTTCTCTATATCTTCCATATAATATTATTGGAATATTACCCTTACCACTATCGTATCTTTTAAAAGTAAGCCGCAGCTACAACCATGTATAATCTTCCCCTTTAGTAGAATATATAACGCATTAGACTTGAATTATATGTGTGAAATATTCTGCGATCGAGAGTCATTATACGCGATCTCGATATCATCTTTTCGCTTCGTGATCCTTCGCATTCTATCTTAGCTTCGTGATCCTTCTCTCTCTTCTTTCATCAGAATTTTACCATGGATGCAATTAGAACTGGAGATGAAGCATTAAATTTGTTCGAATCGCGTATTAGTCGATTAGAACAGGTTTTAGCGGATCAAACCAATGAGAAAAGTCGAAGATCCAAAATTGCTGATGAAGTCATCGAAATGAATAATTCTGTCGATAGTCTAATTTTGCAAGATCCAACTTTTGCATCTTTAGTGAATGATTTGAAAAGTATGAAAAAATGTTTATATCAGTTCTAATCACACTGCTAACTTATCTAGAATTAAACTTATGGAGATTCCTTGACAATTTGGATGTGAATGTTGGTGATATAGAATCGAACTCTGATAAGTTAATCAATGATGATAAACTCCAAATCGTCTTATCAAGAGAGAAAGAACTTGTGGAACTGACAGTGGCAATTGACCGTATTATTCAAATGGACCATCACCTCCTTAACTCAAACAAATTCCCTGGAATTGGAGCCGTGTCATCTTGGAAAGATTTCGGTGTGGTACTTATGCAATTGAATGGAATTGAACAGAGAGTTGACTTACTAGTTGCCATTTTTGAGCAATTATCTATTCGTACAGCTCAGGCATTTAAAGAATGGCTTGAGAAAATTGTTCAGAAGGATAATGAATTATGGGTTGATATTGATGAGCGAGTGAATGAAATTGAAAAGGAAACTAGAAGAAAGAAGTATCAGATATCCACAGATGAGTGAGTTGTCAGTCTTGTTTTTGGTTGACACCGTGGGGACCATCCCGAATAAGCCGTCGTCAGATAGGAAAAAAGGATAATAGCGGTATTAGGAATAGTTTTTCTAGTTGCTGTCCTCTAGGATAAAGATTTTCCATCCTTAGTACGATTTTGTGGCTGCTATCCTCACACAATAGTAGCAGCAGCTAAGGTGTAGCTCCGGGCGCCTAGTCCTTTCGCTTCTTTATTACTTTGTTTGCCAAGATCTCAATGATGACTCTGGCCAAAGTTGCTTTTTGAGTTGATTTGTCATGAGCATGTAAAAATTGAGCTGTAAAATCTAGATTTCAGTAGACTAGCCCCAGCCCTCGAGGGCATGTTTTCTCTCCTGTCTTCCCCCGTTTTTGCCTCCAGCGGCCGGGCGATTCATCAGATCCTATACCTCTTGAATTTTAAGCTATGGGTTCTGGGGCTTCGCTGCCTAAAGCAGATCGACCACCCCGGTATTTGTGGTAGATCAGGAGTATGCAGGGTCCTAAGCCGCACTAGGACCCTGACTAGCACACATTCTTCTTCCTGGTATTGCACAGCAAGAAAACAGGTATAGGGAACTTTAAGGGAAGAACCATTTCGAGAGTTGATGAATTTCGTAATAAAATAAATCTTCGGAGACGATGGTTAATTTTTTATTATAAGTTGGGTTCGCCGATACCGGTCATAACCGTGACGGAGCCGCACACCGTTGAGCCTCACGAATGTACCTCCAGAATTTGTTCGAAATTTGGTTCTCTTCTCCTACCAACAATTAGGGAAACAAAACCTGAAATGTCGGAACAAAAATTTGCGTCGGGATCTATAAAATCAAGTGAACGGAAGAAGAAGATTGTTTTCAAACCTGTTCTGGAGAATCCATATATAAAAGCGACTTGGTAAGTTTGCAACCGCTATTCTGACGCAGAATGCTGGTTGGAATTTCTGAGTAGTTATTATATGGCTATGTTGATTCTATGTGATTGTACAATATGTATGTGCTAACTCTTTCGTTATCTTAGGCCTGAAATATCTGTAGAAGATACTTCCTGTTTAGTGGACCTTTTATGTACCTTTCTGGAACCATTAAGATACTATTCGGAGTTATATTCTAATATAACGAAAGATCAGAATGGCAAGAAAGATCAGAATAGCAATCCACCTGACCCTCCTGAAATAGCCAATTATATAACCATAGGATTCAACAGTACTAATGCCGCGGTAGAAGATTATAGTCAAGAATTATTTTGGAAAGCTAGGGAATCAAAAGATAACGGAACTTCCTCTTTATCTGACAACAATTATGTACCTTCAAACCAGCGCATTATAGCAGTCTTTGTATGTCGATCTGATATAACGTCACCGCTTGTGACAGCTCACTTCCCGCTATTGTGTGCAGCAGCCTCGCTTCATGGTCCACCAGTCAAGTTAATTCAACTACCAAAGGGAACTATGGCAAGATTGTCGATTGCCACAGGCAGACCTCAAGTTTCGGTACTTGGACTCAAGGAAAATGCACCAGGAACCAAAGGGCTACAAGAGATTATTAGTCATATTGCAGATGTAAACGTTCCATGGCTGAAAAGTCACGTCTTGCAAAAACCTTTAATAAAAAGACTGAAAACGTCTGCTCCAGTAAAGGTTAAGAAGTAGTGTATGGAAGGGCCATTGGGCGTATGTGCAGGTGGCTCCAGTCGGTGTCATGTACTGCGCTGGCCCTTGCGCCTCTGACGTCGAATACTCTATATTAGTGCTTCTAATAGCCACTCTCGCTCACCTATATTGACCCTATCGTCTCTGGCTGTCCTTTATTGCATTTCTCAAAAATGATTTGAGTGAAATGGTCTGCTTGATGGGAGATAACTGCAGGTACTTTCTTGCTCGTGTGAGACTGAAGGGAGATTGTAACGCTTTAACCGTCTGGGATTGCTCATCATTCTACTTCCTGAAATAAGTTTCAAGATAATGAGCGACAACTTTGCTTCTTTTATCCCAGCTCTTATATATCTATCTCTTGTACATAGATATACCGAAGCTTATATATATATACATCGATTCGAAAACCGTAGCAAATCACATGACAGCCCCTGAATCCTAACCCATATATTTCCTAATAAAGTAATTTTTTATTTCCGAAATATCAACAAATCAACAAACGTAACTTCTTCATTACCACCGTCATCAGATAGTGAAGGAGACGATATAGATTAGGTCTGCTTGAATCATATGAAATAGTATCAATAGCGGGTGAATCTTGAATCACATGAAAACGTTTGAAAAGAGGACGACCTGGTCAATAAACAATGGACTTTCACAATCGTCCTCAAACCCCGCGGAGACCTCCGCGATCAGATTATGAAGTTTCTGCAACTCCGGGACAAAGGCTTAAGCCTGAGATTGTTTTAAACAACTATGTGAGTCTGATGTTGTTGTTCTGGTAGTTTTCTACGGGTACTGTTGTGGCTGTTCAGTGATTGCGTGGACCTCCTCCTGAGAGGCATCCACCACTGGCTTCAGATGAGCATATTGTGTTTTGTTTGCTATGCTTGTTCTTACCTATCGCTATTGGTTCAGATTTATGCTAACTAATTATAGTTGTTAGGAGAACGAATTGGAAAAGGAGCTTCGGCTACAATATATAAAGGGTTTAACAAAGTAACAGGAGAGATGGTAGCCATTAAACGTGTTTCTTTAGCTGGAAGATCCAAGGCTGATGTTGCGGAACTTATGCGAGAAATAGACCTTCTTAAGAGTCTCAAGCATCCAAATATAGTCAAATATCACGGATTTATCAAGGATTCTGAGACGCTAAACATTATTCTAGAGTATGTACTGGCAGAGTATGGATGGTAGTTAGCTTTCGGGCACAAGAGTCAAGGCCTATTAGGTAGACAGGTGATTATCAAGTACATATTTCATCTCCTAACTTTTTTAGACTATGTGAGAGTGGATCACTTCGAAGCATGTGTCAAGCATTTGGTAACTTTCCTGAACCTCTATTGGCTGTTTATATCAAACAAGTCCTGTGTGGTTTAAGATACCTCCACGAACAAGGAACTATACATAGAGATATAAAAGGTGCTAATATCCTCACTGATAAGGAAGGTAAAGTGAAGTTGGCAGATTTTGGAGTTGCAACTCGAGCTGTAGTAGGCACTTCACGCGATAGAGATGTTGTAGGAACCCCATGTTGGATGGCCCCTGAAATAATCGAGATTAATGGAGCTACTCCTGCATCTGATATCTGGAGTCTTGGATGTACCATTGTTGAACTGTTAACTGGTAAACCACCGAATTATGATCTGGACTCTATGACTGCTCTATACGCTATTGTAAATAAGGAAATTCCAATTCCGAAAAACATTTCTCCGGAATTGAGCGATTTTCTGCTAGAATGTTTCCAAAAAGATCCCAATCTTAGAATCACGGCAGCTGCGCTGCAGAATCATCCATGGTTAACAAAATATATCAAGTCTTCTATTGCCAGTAACCCAGGTTATGAAGAAGCTATTCAGACAGTCAAAAATTGGAATTCGCCGCAGAGAAATCCAGGAAGTCCTCAATATGCGAATCACGGTGAGTGAAGTGACGGCCGATGGCAGAGACCCACGACGCTGATGCACGTCTCACAAGTTGGGAAGCTTGTCTGATGATAATCGAGTTACTGTTTCCTTGTCTTTATCTCCTAACATTTAGAATCCAGCTTTCATTCATCATTTCCACTGAAGAAGTTATTTTCAAGTGATGAGAGTTTTTCTCAGATGTCTTTTACTGCTATCAACCTTTCCCCAAATGGAAAAGATCCAGAAAACTCGAAATCCATTAGCAACAAGGGCTATGATTCTCAACATAAATCACGAGTGACAGAAGAAGATGACGATGATTTCTCAGACTTGCAAGGTGATTTAAATGTAGATCGTTTACAGGCCGCTATTAATAGCAGACTTGCTCGACAACATTCAAAGTCGGAGAAAATCACTGCAGGGCAAAGTTCAGCTGATTCACAGGTTTCAGAGACCACCTCGCCTAAACTACTACCTATAAATGACTCAGCGGTATCAGAGCCTATAACTCGACAGAGTTCATTGGTTAATTCGCAGCCATCTCAAACAGGCCCAATTGTTCATCCAAATATAATTAAGTATACTGAAAACAATGAACATGAGGACTTCTCCAACGATTTCGAAGACTTAAGCATCTTTTCTGCAAGTAGTTTGTCAACAAATGACAAAGGTCTTATTAGCAATAGCAACAATAATGGCAACAGCAATTTAATTGTCCCCCAGGTGGATGTGATTGTACCATCCTCCAATAATTTGGATGACCCCTTCGTGATGGAGCATGGGGAGGAAGACAGAAATGATGATAATACTGCGGATCTGGAAGATAAAGTAGCCCAATCCGAGATGCAAACCGACTTGAAAGAATTAGGTCTTTCCAGTGGTGACCCTGATACTGCTGTTGCCGATCTGAAGCTTATTTCTCGTAGAATCCTACATTTGCTAGAGATACATCCTGCAACCAAAAAGACGGTAATAAAATCTCATGGATTATCACAGATCATTTGTGTTATTAAGGACACTTCGAGTAAAAGCGTCATTCTAAATCTTCTCAAGTCATTATCACTATTATTAACTCTGGAAAACAATAACGATATACTGGAGAATTTTTGGCTCTTAGGAGGTGTGGCCATGATTATTCAATTCGCTTCTTCGAAGAAAGGTTCGTCACAGATTCGAGAGTCGGCGGCTATTTTGATTAATCAGATATGCATAAATATGACGGGATTACGAGCTTTTATGGGCTGTGGTGGACTTGAAGTCTTGAATGAATTTATTTCTGCAGATTATGTTAATGATAACGAAATCGTATCAATAGGACTAACGATTCTGTGGTCCATACTAGACGGTCCATTGGAAGCTGTGGTTAAAAAGGATATATACAGAATCATGTGTCGTGGTTCAGTTATAAACGGACTTACTAGCCTTCTTGTTAATTTATCACATTCAGAATCATCGTCACTAAAACCCAAGTCATTGCAAAAACATTTACAAAATCAATCGTCATCCCAAACAGCAAATGATAACATAACCAAAATCTTGTCAATACTAGTTCTTATATCTCAAGTGGATAGTACGGTTAAGACACAAGTTGGTCATAAAAACATATTTCCACCTTTGCTTTCTTGCTACAAATATTTGAAAGACCATCAACAGCGGATCAGTCTTCTTAAATTTTTTAAATATATGTCACTAGAAGAATCTAACCTTGAAGTTCTTGAAAATGCACATGCAATAGAAAAGTTAGTGCCCATAATTGTATCGAAGAAGCCATCGTCTTCAAGGCTATCAAGGCTACCGTCGTTATCAGGGTCATCGCCCGATACAATCAACCAGGTTCTCCCCACTATTTTCAACATGTGTAGATTGAATAGAAATCGACAAGAGAAAGCAGCATCGGCAGGGCTGGTGCCAGCATTAATGGAAATACTCCGACAGCTAACGGAACAAGACCGAAAGAGAGAACGAAATTCTACCAAGGATCTCGCTTTACAGATTCTATTTGATATGAATCATGCAGGCCGTCATAGTCGAGATGCTCTCCGTTCTAGTAATGCTGTGGATGTCTTCTTGCTTTATACCTCTGATCCATACTGGCAGAGAAATGCCTATGATGCTTTAGTTACTTGGTTGCGGGAGGATGGCACATGGTTAGAACGCCGATTGTCTACCTCAGTCGGTGTGGAATCACTCCTTAGTGGATTGAAGCAGACTAATAACGGTAACTATAGTGACTTGGTGAATTCGTTTGACGCACTTATTCGGCATAGTCCATTACTGTGTCGGTCAATACCGCTAGTCAAGTTATTTGCTATAATCAGACCGGGAATAAGAAATTCCGATCCATTGATTGTTGTCAATCTACTTCGTGTTCTTGGAACTGTGATTGATACGACGGGAATCAAAATCTCTGATCCTATATTGGTAAAAGAATTGGGTAGGATTATTCAACAAGATACTTCTAGTCTGGCCAAAAAACTTGCTTCCGACCTTGTAAACTCGGCTACAACTAAGTAGATAATACTGACATTGGTACATATATTTATTTAATTTAAAAATTTGCATTCTTTGACCTCCCACCAGATCCGTCATTTCGCCTCGCCTCCGGCGGCTGGGGCGCTGCCCCAGACCCCGTAGCTCTCGCTGCGCTCGAGATCTCAGTGGGCTCCGGGCGAGCATAGCGAGGGCAATGAGATTTGAGGCGGTCCCTACCACCGGAGCGAAAATGGGTTCCAATCACCGGAAGAATTTAAGCCGAGTATGAATAGGTTATTCGGGATCCCGAGTCACATAGGCTTTGACAAATGAATATCGGACAAGGTGGGCAAATGAACCAAATTATGCACAGACCGTCCAAAGCAATTACAGTAGCATATATAGCGGGGCAATAGGATTCCGATGGAAAATCAGTTAGTTGCCCATTTGCGGCATTATAAGTTAGATCTTAAACATTTTTGTCATCATCACAGGGTATGGTCCGCGGACATGGACAAGTAATGTATGTGTTATTAGTATCCATAATAATATATATAAATGATCATATTAAGACCAGAGTCAGTAGTTATTCATGAAATGGGTCCTTAAAATTTATTTCTATATCTTGAAGGATAAGAAAGCTTCTTCGTCCCGGATCAACAAGTGAAAGTTGATATCATTGGCATATCGAACTCATCGCTATGTACGATATAGGTATCTCATGTTATGTACATGTCAGAAATCCTCTCTACGACGGAGATATTCTTTGTCGAGAGAGTTAATATATTCTGAGCTTATATGCGACAATTAATATTGAATTGGAGATTAATTTGAAATCAACATCAATGCAAATCAGATTATCATGATCATATTAGGAAAGAATATACAAAAATATGAGAATAAATACAAGACGAAGCTACGAATAAAAAAGTTTATCTTATCATGATAAGCATTGGAAGACTTTTTAACCTTCCTAACTTCTTGATTAGATGAACGACCAACGGCCAGGTGTGAGGAGTGCTGCCACCGACCCATTTCTCTCGTTACGCTCGAAGTTTAATTGATAAATGTTTGCATTCAAAGTGGGAAAAGGGGTATGGAGATGCTGGAGTGATCTCAGGGATGGTCTCGGGGATTAATCTTGGAAACTGATCTCGATACTCTAAACTTATTATATATTGGAATAATCGACATTCTGTTCACGATATGAAGGTACGTTACTAAGCCATTTCAACAAGATTCCGACAATCGGACAGCTTATGACATTTTCGATCGACGATCTGAAATCTGATTGATCGGTCGATCGATCGTTCGATCGATGGATCCGTACGACATCTACCCTGATCAATTACAAGATAACCTCGGCAACAACCCCACCCCTTGACCCCGCAATTAGTCTTCCACTATCGACGACATTAATTGCTTTTTGAATATATTTGGTGGTGTTGCAGTTCCAAGACACAGCTGGATCCGTTCTTTTTTTTTTTGGGACTTTAATGGATGCTACATAACCAGCTAAGAACTACAATATTACTGGCTCTGTGATGGCCAGGCCGGTGAGCCGACCGTGGACTGATCAACCGTTGAAATAACACTAGCGCCGTTGAAGAATCTCATCGCACAGAGACAATTGTCACGAATTTCCTAATTTATCAGATGACTACACACAAACCGGCCCTTGCACATTTCTCACTAGACAGCGGCGATAAAGTAGTGCGGGGTTGAGTTGGGTTGGGGTATTTCCTTATTTATCCTCGGTTGGAAATGAAAAGAAGAATCCAGTAAATAAAGATCCATTTTTGATCAACGAAAAAGCAAAAAACATCCATCTGCTCCATAGCAATGCAATTATTTTTGTAATCCTTAACCAATCCTACAATATCAAAAACAATGCGAAAATCGCCGACAAGATATTGTGTAAGTCTACACTAGAATATAATGATGTTTGAGGATGATACCGACATCAAATGCACGATTATGAGTGCAGTTAAATTCACCGTAGGTACGTAAACCGTTAAGTTCAATAAACTAAACAGGCTCATCTCATTTTAAATGGCGTTCTGGCCCGCGTTCATACATAATGTATCAACAAAGTTAAGGCGTTGTCACAAGCTCTTTTTTTGGTGGCGCCCTTAATGCATCATTCCCTAAAACTTCTCTAATTACTTCCTGAATCGGAAAAGTACCTGGAGTTCATGTCAAGGGCGGGGCAAGACACGAAACTAAGGCTATTTATTCATTTGATTATTATTTAGAGCCTTGTCCTTAACCCGTTCCGGCATCTACAAACTCATTTTGCTCAATATAGCCCTTACTCGCGGGCCGCTGGGTCTGTGATTTTCCAGCCGGACAGGACTATTTCAAGATACAGGACGGATATCAGTTGGAGAGAGCAGTTAGGAGCTTCCAGGAAAGAGAAAACTTGGTCAGAAGCAGCTGGAGCTCTCAACAAAAATTAGCAAAAGTTAGTCACTAGTAAATATTGACAGTTATCGATAAGATTGAATGGATGTCGCGATAAGAATATGAGCCGAGATATCAACGTGTCCCACTTTGTCTTCAACCGAGGAACGTTATATTGCAGAATCCCCTCAATTCAATGACCCCCTCATCCTTGCTCCTCCTTCGTAAATTTTATTTTAAGTTTTTCTGAGTCAAGGAGAAACAACAAGGTGAAAGGCAGGGTCTGGAGTTTAAACCCGAGAGCTGTCCCCAACCTTCCGTTTTGTCACCGCCAAAGGCCTCAAGCTCTTGCTACTCTTGAGAATCGACAGTGAAAGAACCGCACCGAAACACCTCTAATCTCTATCTAATGTTTTGCTTTGGAATAAATTACTGTACAGTTGATTATTTGCGTGTGTTTGCTTTTTCTTGCTATATGTGCATGTACAATTATATGCTTGCATATAATTGCTTTTTACAATTTACATTTGTCCCCTGGCCTGAGACGTCTAATGTTACTTTTCATGTTAACGGCTTACTTTTAATTAATCAAACTTCCAACTCAGCAGTTAAACTCAATCAACAATAAAGGGAAGCCTTAATAGAGAGCAAGGTTTTAGGTTATGGGTAACAACCAAGAAAGTCCTTTTGGGTGAGAATTAAAGATATTTATCGTGCGGGGAAATTAGAACAATTATCGTCAAATATTAAGAGACTTACAGACCCTTTGTTTTGGTGATATACAACCAGGACTGGGTCAGAAGCAATATGCCTCAGAGACTCAAAGGAAAAACAGCCATGGAGCTAGTGAAAGGAGCCGGAAATAGTTTGTTTCCGTAGTAGATCTTGTCTTTCTTTTATGTGCATGAATAAGTTATGTAGTTAACGGTGTCTAACATCAAAAAATATTCGGTGTTCAGTATGGTCGGACAAAAAGAGTGCACAGAGTACAGTACTGTCTTAATATTAACCGAGTGAGATGAGCGGGGCTCTTAACTTGGGGGGATGACATCTCTAATTTTTTTTTTCCTTTGGACTTTTTTCGCTTTTTTTGGTATTGCCTTCTCACAGGGACAATCTAGATTGGGTATAGCATAAACTACTCAATGATTGTAGGTTCTGTAGTCATCCAGCTTAGATCTTACTTATAGGAGGGGTACAGTACTACTATTGCCTGACATATATATAGAACTCAGAATCCGGATTCACTTCAACTTCTTAATAATTTTGTTTCAAATTTTTATTATATTTATATGTAGAAGACCATAATCCAGCAATAATCTATTCTTTGCTTATTTGATTTGATTATTGTATATATTTATTTTTGAAGGTTTCACGGTTCTGTTCTAATTCTGGTCATTTCGATAGTTGATAGTGATTCTGGTCCTTCCAATAGTTCATAGTCGACCAAAGGAAATATTCATATTATTTTATATTTTAATTATTTTAATTATTTTAAATATTTTGTGGATTCTTTGCCAATTTTTTGTCATTTTTTTTTGATTTTTAATTGTTAGGGGGGGATTTTGTTTTTCTGATGTCAACAACAACATTTAATATCTTATCTCTTTTAACCCCGTCGTGGGCTGTACCAGGTACTGGTCTTAAAGAAGTAATCGAATTAACAAATGAAGAATTTGGCAAGGATGCTCTTACTCCTCCTATTCTTAAAGTTGTAGTTTCAGATTTACCTGGTTTATTTGGTGATTATCCAAATTCTACTGATGTTGCTCCATCAGCAATTTTTCTAGCAGTTTTTGCAATTCTTGGTTTTGCACATCTGTATATTTTCTTAAGAAATTATTCTCATGGTCATGTTTTTTGGCTTTCTTTTGGTTTGGCTTGGTATGGTTTCTTTCGTGTTATTGGTTTTGCTTTAAGAATTAGATGGGCCAGTAGTGTTTTATTACTTAATACTGGTATTGCTTCAGTTGTGTTTAATCAAGTTTCTGTACTTTATATGAATGTTATATGTATGATCTTAGGTCATCGTATTTTTACTTGGAGACATCCTGAAACTGGTACTTCTCCTTGGTTTAATGGTATTATGTATGTAGTCTATTTTTTGGTTCTAGGCGTAGTTGCAATGGCAATTGTTGGTCAATCAGTTCCTTATCTATACTTTCTTGATCAAAAACATTTATCCATGTGCCAAGGGGTTGTAAAAGCTGCTGCTATCCTTAATTTATTATATGCAATGTCAGGTTTAACCCTTGTTAATTTAGCATATCTTTTTAAACCTGGTTCTATTGATCATAGATTTTGGCGTATGCCCAAAATGCAAGCAAAAGATTTCTTACCTCCTACTATTCAACCTACTTGGATTGAAAGTACTGGATTATTTTATTTTCCTCGTAAAGGATCCCAAGTTCCTATTTTTAAAGATTTACCACTTTCAAAAGCTATTAGAGTAATTCCATCAAGAGAACCTCCTGCTTCCGGACTCACTGCTTCACAAAATCCTGATCATCATAATGGTCCAAGAATTATTAATGCTGTTTTAATTGTTGTGATAGTGTCTCTTATTCTTACTATGGATGTTGCATTCCGAGTTGCTGCAGTTTTTACTAATAGATCAAGAGGTGGTGCTCAAGGTGAACATATTAATTCATTCACTTTCCGTAATTATGTTTTTTATATTTGGTATGGAGCAACTGAAGTTCTTGTTAATTTGATTTTATTATTGACAAGAATTGATCTAAGATTCTATATTCCTGATATGGCTCGAACTAGAAAAGCTGGTGATCCTGTTGCTGTTGTTCGTACACCAGTTGATAATGATGAAATTAAGCCAGTTGCTTCTGGTACTGAACATCTTTCTGATGAGATTAATGAGAAGCAATTGACTGGTCAAAATTTGAATTCTGAGTAGAAACTAAAATTAAAAAATTAACTTCTATATATTCTCCCTAGGCTGGTCCATTTGGAAATGATTTTTTTTTTTTTTATTTTCTCTCATATTTTTTGTTTCATATTACTTGCTTACACATAATATTTTGTATTTTTTTAGTATAAATGTATTTTTCTAGTTCAGGAGACTATTCATATTGTCGGCCCTAATGTTGCCTCTGGCAGCTGGGGCTATGCCCCAGACCCCTAGGCTCGCTTCGCTCGAGGTCAAGATCGTGCCGGTGAAGGACCCAGGGGAAACGACACATAGAGATCTGTAGAGAGCAGGGGTATTTTTTCTATAGATCACATATATTTGAAGGCGCTTTTTTTTTTTTACTTTTTTATAACATAACGATCTTACATTTCATAAGAGAGGTATAAAGGAGAACAGTCATCTGAACCGAGGATCGAAAATCGGAGTAGCAGCTGAAATACCGCTTTCAATATATCCCTTTCATACGAATTAGTTAGAAGTATTACAATGTTGTGAAGTCTAACGTTACTACGTACCTGACTAATCTTCACCGTTAGTTAGTTAAAATCTACTGGTAACTTCACTGTTTATTGCTTACGACAACGTCTGAATTTAAGTTTTTACATTTCATTCTTGTTGACACCACGTTCCTCCTATCTGTGCCGTTGTGTACCTGACCCTCAGAGAATCCCTGCAGAGAATATGTCAAAACAAAAGTAACCGACTGATGAATAAGATAGGGTTGGTCAAATCGATTTGTTCACGTTGAAAGTGCTTGGTGGTCAATAGTACAAAATTAGCTTTTTAAGTTCGGGATGTTAGGTGAGCCCATCTAGCACATATATCTTACCTAGAGCTTGCTCAGGAGGAGAGGTCCTAAACATAACATACTGCACTAACTGTAACAATTTGCTGATCTTTGTGGTGCCTTACCATATCATGTCATGCTATGTTGAGACATTATAAAACTCAGATCGATCGTGCATTTGAAAGGCAGTCAAGCATTCGACCAAGTGGCCCGTGCTCAACTGACGTTAATTGAGCGAAAAAAGGACGGACGAGGATAATTATTCGTACCCGTTGTGTGCTTCGGGCTGACCGAGAAGTATTACGCCCAGCCGCGACGCCCAATGTTTGCTTCGTCAAATGATGATACTCTCCTCATATATGAGCATCCATCCATGATCCATTCAATCTCTCAAAGATGAGGTGGGCAAACAATTGCCGCCTTGGCCTGAACATAAAATCTCTGCATGCATACGATCGAGGTAACTTAAACGTTCAATTGTGCAGTTGATTGAAAACCACATTATTGTATCATGACTTACTGTTCAGAGCGCATGGATTGGGTAAGGAAGATGAATCCCCCTACATACTGCGTCGATCGAATCTACTGGTAGGAGCAGTTGTTAAGCTACATGTAGAGCAGGTAGACATAATTGTTCATCTAACTAATGGCTGAAGCTGAAGCTCATTTCGAGATTCTCGGTTACGTTTACCATGGTCCAGCCTTCTGAAGTGGCAGCAGTATCTGCTAGATGTGTTTACTCTGTTTAAAAAGTTAAGTTTCAATAGAGAAGCGGTAGAAACCAAAATTCTCACGCTGCTCCCATATTCCAAATGCTTGTTTGTTTTCTTGACTCCTCTGCGAATGAACAGGTTCATAAAATAATTTGTATATCTGTTTACCATTTCTTGATTTGGTAATAATCCTACTCTATCTATTTCTCTTCCTTTCTCGTGGACTGGGTTCAACTGGACCAGCATCCCATCCGTCGGCTATGCATGACGATAACTCTCTCACAGTTGCTCACTCATTCATTCAGATCGTCATCTTTCTGCCTAAACGACATCTGCGATTGCTTCTCTGCCCCTACAATCGTACAATTGCCTGCAAGATTCGGCTGCCTCTGATGTAACCTTCGGTACGGACTGGAACCACAAATTGCTTTAATAAGAGATAGGCAAAGTTTTCAAAATCTGAGTTGTTTGCTTTGACACGATATCGAATGCAGCGAGTAAGGTTATTGTGGGTCCATCAACAAGCCAACAGTAGGTGAAAACCAAAATCCTCTCTATTGTCTGCCTCCGACAGCTGCCCAGCTATGCCCCAGACATCGGAGACAATTAAACAGGTGAAGAGAAGTTAGAGAACGGCAGTCCGAAGCACAAACCCCCCTCTCCATGCAGACCCTCAATCCGTACAATGGAGGGTTAAGGGTATTATTCGTCCTTACCCTTAACGCTTAACGGTTATTATACTCAATGCATTAAAAGTGGGGCAAAGTCCACATAGTTATAGTGCAAGCAGCCAAGAACGGAGTTTACCCCACAAAATTTGACTGAATCAGTTACAAACTGTTAACTTAAATTTGTTTTAGCACATTAATGCCGGATTAGGCATGTTACAAAGAAAATAGGGCAAAAAATAGAGTAGTTAAGATGGCTCCATTCTACCCAAATAGGAATATCACATCACGCCTTTTCTTCTTCTTGGTTTTCCTCGTTTCGATCACGGCAGGCGGCAGAGCAAGCGGCAAGCGGCGGCGGGACGAGGGAATAGGTGGTGTCATTAAGACTGGAGGCAAACAGAGGTTCAAAAAAAAAAAACTTAAACAGAAACAACTTCCTGGGTGTGTTTTCTAGTGAAATCTCTCTGTTGAATCGGTCAGGAAATTGGTTTGTTAGAATCGATAAATTTCATTTTACTAAAAATAGCCAGTTTCGGTAATTTTGTAAACGGACCGAAATGAGGGGGAAAGCTCAGGGAGCTTCATTTTTAGAGGGGCAAGCTGTCTCTTTCTGCTGTCTCTTTCATTGATCCCGGTTGAAAATGTGTAGTAAATTAATAGCTAGTGGGCTCTAGTCAACGGTTTAAAGCTTTCTAAACAATTCAGACAGAAAGAATTACTAAACAGGACAAGCTTGCCTCAGACAATCAAAACTTGACAGTTCCAGTGGAAGAATGAGGAATGGTAAGGGAGGCTATGTAATTGAAACGTCACAATCCGAATCTCCGAGACCTAGGGATAAATAGGAAGTGTCAGAAGTACTTCTAAACGAATCTCCGAGACCTAGGGATAAATAGGAAGAGTCAGAAGTACTTCTAAACGAATCTTACGGGTTACTCGGAATATTATTATATGCCTTCTGTGAAGCAGACAGTATATGCTTCCGTCTCCCATGCCAGTAGTCTCCAGCGGCACTCGAGGCGCCCCATCACTGACAGAAAGCGAAGCAGATTGTATTTTCATTTGCGAGAGTTGTAAGGGTCAATAAGGTTACTGAGATAATGACATCTTAATTGGGACAACGCTCGGGCCAGACCAGGAGGCTCGATCCCGCAGTTCGGGCAGTAGTGGGAACCCTGGGTCAGTATTTGTTATTTCTCTGGCATTGTTAATTTTAAGTCAGCAATATGTCTGCTGGTGTCTTGTCGTGGCCTATTTGTTCCTACAGTAGCCTAGAATGATTATGACACATAATTTGCTTTTTTTGAATCACTGAAATTTCTTTTTATTGATACAACTATGAAAATAGGATCAAACAGAAAAATAACTGACTGGAGGAAAAAGAAGAGGAGAAAGAGAGAAAGAGAGAAAGAAAAGAAACAAATACTAAAGAATGAACATTCCGAAATATATCTGGATATTTATCTAGATATCTATCTGGATATAACTTTATATATAAGTTTGTTATTAGAATGTATATCTCCAGTCCCAGTAATTCATTAATTAACTCAACTAATTTACCCCGCCCTGCAAACGTTGATAGACCTGATCGAACGGCACGGGCCACCACCACAACTCCCTCTGGATGCTGAAACGTAGATAAAGTCAACAGACTATATCGATCGTAGCAAGAGAGAGGAGCGGAAAACTAACGAGAGAAGAGGATGAGGAAATGAAGAGGAGAGAGATCCGCGAATAGACGAGTTTTACCACACCACCATCCAATCTCTCCTATTGCAAACTAACGAGAGAAGAGGACGAGGAAATGAAGAGAGATCCGGAGAATAAACGAAAGTTTTACCACTATCACTCCCATTGCTAACCCTTAATGTTAACAAAAAAGTAACTATGCATATGTACCTAGCGCGGGGTAAACTGTGAAAAAAGACTCTTCTCAGGATAATAAAAAGAAATTGTACATAAAATAATACCAAAACTTCGGTTCTTTTAAGCGCTATTATTGACCAAATGGCGATGAACATTGATTAGTTTTAGTTAAATTTGAACTGATTTTGTATAGTCTAGGCGTACCACGCACTCTTTCATCGTCATTTTTGCTATTGTTTACATATTCTTATTATTCCTAGACCAGTAATGGTTAACAGGTCTTCTCCCTCGGTTTAATATGTGTTGAATTTTTTTTTTTTTTTTTGCCCCTCTTCGTAGCGGCGGCGCCGGGTTGTGATAACTCTCCTCGGAGGGTTGGTCCTTTTTATTATATAAATAGGACCATCTTCTTTCAAGAATTTATTTTTCAAGTTCCTTTTCTTAAAATCGAACTGAGTTTGCGCAGCAATTAAATTTTCTCTCGTTTTTCTATCGAATTAATAAATAATTTATAACAATGGTTTCTACTAAGTCAGTTGTCATCACCGCCATTTTGGCTCTTTCCAATGCAGTTGCAGCTCAAAATGCCGCTGCCATTGTATCAGCTCTTACTGCTCTTCAATCTGCTGTTGCTGTAACTGATTCAGATGTTCAAGCATTCGAGGAATCTCAAGGTGTTGATGGTGCTCTTACTATTCAAACTACTGAAGCTAATATCGCAACTGCCGCTAAAGCCGTCACTTCATCTTTAACTTCATCTTCTGGTCTTACTTGTACTGATGCTGCTACTATTGCCCCAGCTTTTGAGGCTGTTACTGCAGCCATTAGCCAATTCACTACCGATCTTATTGCTAAAGCTTCTGCTTTGATTGGTGTTGGTACCCAGGCGATTGTTGCTGGTGATATTTCAAGTCTTTCTGGTGATACTTTTGCTCTTGAAGCAGCTGCTTATTCTGCTCTTCCTAACGGTGCAGTTCCAGCGCTCTCATCTGCTTTTGCTGTTGTAAATGCTGATTTCAGTTCCCTTGCTTCAGCTTTCAGTGGAACTCTTTCGGGATCTGCTCCCTCTGCTCCTGATGTGACTACTTCTTGTCCTGCTAGTGGTAGTTCTTCGGCTGTTTCTACTTCGGCCGCTGCCACTACCTCTGCTGCTGCTTCCTCTTCTGCTACTACCTCTTCTGCTACTACCTCTTCTGCTGTCAGTACTACATCTTCATCTGTTTCATCTGTTTCATCTTCATCTTCTGCCTCTGTTACGACTTCTGCTGCTTCTACTTCATCTTCAAGCAACTCAACTGCTACAACCAGTGCTCCTTCTCAAGTTGAATCTGCCGGTGCTGCTGCCCTTGGTGTTTCCGGTGCTTTAGTTCTTGTTGGTGCTGCTGCTCTTCTTTTATAAATTTAATGGAGAAAAAACAATGACATTTTTGTAAGTGTGTATTTGAATGTTTTACTTTTTTTTGTTTAATTTTTAATTCATTAATTTATTCTTTTATTAGAGAGATATTATCATTCTGCTTTAGAGAGAAGCTTCACAGGATCGAGATGGAAAAAAATCAAATGACACTTCATTACCTTTTGGTATTCTATTATTATTATTATTATTATTATTATTATTATTATTATTTTCTTATTATCATTATCGTTATTATTACTTTCTTATTATCTTTATTATTACTTTCTTATTATTATTATTATTCTTTTCTTCGATTTATTGTAGAGATATGTTATGTTGTCCTCAATTGGTTTATTACTTCTAGTTAATTGTATATTAATAGTCTATTATCCTATACTCTGTCCCACTGCTTCTTACTGCCCTCCCGAGAGTGCCCCTTCTCTCCAGAGCGAAGACGTAATTGATGGCGGCTCTCGCGGCAGAATAGATCAAAATAGTACCGCGATGATCCATCTACCTCCGATGGATAGAACACCTGTGTCTTTCTGTTCAGCGTTCCTTTTTCGGCGGCAAGCGCCATTTTCTTCAGTCAAACTTGGCCAGTAGATATCTGTATGTTGGAGGTCAATCAAGGTCTCCACCCGGATGGCGACAGAACTAAGTCTCAAGAATATATAGTGAGAAAATGGGTCTGCAATATCAACGTTCAATTACCAGAATTGTGAATTAAGGATATCTATTGATCCCGATATGCCCATCCGATGAAGACCTTGTTCTCTCGCTAGCGTAGATATCTCCTCAGTTGATGTAATCCCCCTCTATGCTATATATTTATCAGGAAGTATTATCTCTGTAAATTAGCTCAGAGTTACGATGAATGTCAAAGAGAGCTCTGTGAAGATGCCTGGCGTACAAAACACACAATAAAATCGATCCGAACCAAGATCCAACAGGCTTCTTCATCTCCGCCCTTTGCCATCTTTAGTCCCCCATCCTACCATCAGACTAACAACTTAATCATCTTTAAATTCCATATTTATCAATCATGAAGTGTTCAAATGGGAACAAACTTTAACTTAAAAAGAGCAGTACGTAGTGGTGAAAGTCACCGCTCGCAGAGGTCAAACAGTCTAAGTAAGTAATTTTGAATGAAGAATAAATAACTGGGGACTGTGAAGGTTCATATCTATTATCGAATATCAAGGAAGAATCCGCATTGTTACAAAAGAATGGAGTAGTATGATCTGGGTCCTCAAGATTAGATTTCGCGGTTCCACAATAATCTGAGAATGTGCTTGCTTATATTACCTATTAGATATCTCAAACGCAGGTGTAGTATACATCTTCCAGTGAAAACTTCCCAGTTCTTGCTTTGAGCTGACCATTTTGGGTTCCCGCCCCAAGAAGCTGGAGTCCGCTTAGATAGGTAGCTTTAAGCCCCCCCCTCCCGATCGGTGTTGAATATTTTAATACAAGTTCTACAGCACAGATATCCACTATGCGGCTCTGGAGAGGGAGAAGATAGAAGTAGCATCTGGCTGAGCAAGTAAAAGCACCTATTTTGGTCAACCTAAGAAAACCGCGTCACGAGGGAATGTGGCCGGTGCTAGAACTAAGATCAACTATGGACCTTGAATGCCGCGAACTCCGGTTGTCTGAACTAGACAATTTCTTGAAGAGGTTGATCATAGATGCAGATTTCGTCGGTTATCAGGAACAGCAAAGACAAACGCTACATGTTAAAGCTCAGTCAGCTAGCTTCAGGGCCGTATTACCTGATGGTTCCTGGCAATTCTTTACTAGTCAGATCATGGTCCTGAACAGTCTTCCCTTCGTGGAATATGTGGTATTCAACCTGGAGAGCCTGGGTGAATCATAAGAGACACCAGGTCAGTGTGTTTGACTCAGGAGCTTCATTTCTCGGACGGAGTAGACCTCTACAGACATATTCTAACCTAGGGTCAAGCGAGTGAGAGCTACAAGCCGACAGATGCTCTGAATTAGAGTTTTGTCTTTTGTTTGCTAATCTAATAGTACTTAATTTTATATTTCCAATTTGAGGAAATTGGTTATTTTAGTTGACTTACAAAGCTGGCGATGAGACTGATTGTGTTTTTGCTCGAGCTTCTTCTCTAGGCATTGATTGATTCTTGGCATATTTTTAAGCATTAAGTATGCAACCCATCTGTTTATAGATGAAGCACTAAATATAAAACGTCAACCAATAGTCTTAGTAGCTGTTACAATTTAACGATAACAAACGATTCCTAGATGTTACTGCAACTTTAGGAGTGGGCGGTTCTTGTTTCGTCCGCCGTATGAAATGTAAACAATGAAAAATTTAAATAATCTAAAATTAGTGACAACGTAACAACAAGAACTGAGGCATATATCGATTGATCATTGCTGATCAGAAAGAAGATTATTGCTAGACCGAAAGATTATTTAAGGGACGCTGAAGCCCACCTCCCTGTTGGCTGTCAGACTTAATTGTTTTCCTCTGGTCTTCTAATTAATTAATTATTTTCATATCGATATCATCAGACTACCAGCAATCAAAATTTCGCTTCTGTCTTTTTTTTTTTTTTTTTCACATCATGAAGACTGATATTAATACTGCTGCCTTATTGATATTTGCTGTGCTCGCTGGTATTCAAACTGTCTCTGCTGATGCCGTCTCCGATCTTGTTGCAAGTATTCAGCGACTCCAGAGGGACGTAGAGAGTACGGATAAAGATGTACGGTCATTTCAAAGATCTCAAGGTGTCAACGGTGCCCTTGCCATTCAGCAGACTGAAGCGGCAATCGAAAAAGATTCCGATGCCGTGACCAGGTATACCAATGCTTTGGGTAATCTTAACTCTAATGAGGTAGTTCAAATCTCTTCTGCTATTGAGTCTGCTACTCCTCAGGTTATTCAGCTATTGAACGATTTAGCCTCAAAGGCGGGTGATTTTAACGCAGTTGGTACTAAAGCTATTGTTGAAGGCGATTTACACTCTCTATCCGGTAAAACATATGCACTTGAAGCAGCTGCTTATCAGAAAGTTCCTTGTAACTACCTTTCCAAGATCGAGACTGATTTTAATAATATCAATAACGCTTTCACTAAGGCATTTAGTGCTTTTGGTACAACTGGCTCCGGATCCCCTCCCCCTGCTCCTAAGAATTGTAGAGCTGATATTGACTTCACTGAAAATTCTACTTTAGTCACCTCATCTAGTGGCGAAATTTCAGAGGCATCTACACCTGTTGAATCTTCCTCTGTCTCCGCTGAATCTTCTGCTGTCCCTATTGAATCTTCTTCTATCTCTGCTGGATCTTCTGCTGCCCCTACTGAATCTTCTGCTGCCCCTGTTGAATCTTCCAGCCCAGCTGAATCTTCTTACGAATCTTACTATTCCTCTGCTACTGAATCTTATTACGCTGATGCCGAATCGTCGTCTTATGTATCTGAATATCCATCTGTAACAGAATCTTCTTATTCTTATGAGTATCAGACAACAACAGCTGCTGAAAGTTCTGTTCCGGTAGAGTCTGGTACTGTTGCCTCTGGAGTTTTACCTGTTGAGACTAATTCTGCCTACATTCTAACTTCTGGCAATTTTGGTGTTGTCATTGCTGGAGTTGTTGCTCTTCTTCTGTAATTACAGGTAAATAAATATAACATGTAAGACATTAACTACCAGCTAGCTAAATAGGATATTGTATTGCTTATGTTTCTGCCTCCTCGTTTGTCATTCACTCCTTGCTTCTGGCCCAAATATCATAATGGCAGCACTGCTCTTCGACAGGGCCGCCTTTCTCCTCGCTGGAGGTAGACTATATATCCAGAGCGTAGAGAGAGAACCTGGTCGAAAGAAGGAGTTCACAGAGGCTTTCAGATTCAATCTATATATGTGCAACCAGCAGCAGCCCCACAACGCCTCAATTAATCTAGTATAATTCTTTCGATGCTGAGACTTTTTGTCGATACGCAAGTTATTGACCAGCCTACTTTTTAAACCATGCAAGCAATTAAGTTTTGTCTCATTCTAGATGCTGTCAGTTCAGTGACAAAAGAAATTTCCCTGGTTCCTCTAAAAGAAAGAACCTTAATTCAAGAGTAACCTTTCTTTGTTTAAACTAATGATGAAATCGCACAGGCCATTTAGCTGAACCGTGAGATAATGCGGAGATCATCCAGGGTGAGAGCCCGAAAGTTAATCCGATGTAAAGGCCCTAGCCATCATGGTTTGAAGTTGCAGCTTCTAGAGTCTAGAGAGCCTTATATCGATATGAAAAGACGGCAGTAACAGCATTCTCATGTTAGGTAATAATGTTAATAATAGTAATATGAATGCTTCTCCTTTTTGCTCTATGATAAGTACTCACTGAATTTGTATGGGATGACTCTAATCCTCCTTAATCTGAGTTCACAACTGAAACCATTGTTAAAAGCTAAAAGTTTAATAAAAACACAAAGCTGTCTGTTGCTAATTAAACCTAACTGGAAATCATGGGTATTAAATTCCTATTTTAGAGTTTCAGCATGTAAAATTGCTTCCAGCGTTCGTTGTTGATTCAAAATTTCAAATGGTGGGATACGGAAAGAGAAAGATAGAGCGAATATCTCTCTCCTGCTTGTCCTTTCGGCGGCTGGGCGTAGCCATCGAAATCTAGACATTGTAGCTTCACACTCCGAGAACTTGCTTCATTGGATATTGATATGTGCCGCTCTTAAGCGAGGCGAGAGCGAGAGGTCAGGGGCCATAAAGTTAATCATTTCCCAGCCGCCGGATGCAGGGAAGGGCTTCAACAAGCAACGCTCCTCCCTTCTTCTGTGCATGAATATTCCAGGAGAACTGATAATCTAGACGGAAATAAAAGGCATACATATGATGGTGAATAGAAACATAATGTCACTAATTCTGCTTCGGCCGTGTACTTCGGTTGAAAGTAACTTACTTCACCGGTCTCGATTATTCCCGATAGTGATCGTCGCAAAGTTTTCTCTCGATTAGGAATCCTGGTTTCAGCTAGGGTTGAGGAATTGTATAACGGTGTTAACTCGTACAGGTATAACTTACATGTAACAGTATGTACATTTAGAATTGATAAAATTAGACTGCCTGATCGGGAAAAATGTCAAAACATTTTGTAATTACAATC
This sequence comes from Sugiyamaella castrensis, assembly GCA_030583505.1. Taxonomy (NCBI): domain Eukaryota; kingdom Fungi; phylum Ascomycota; class Dipodascomycetes; order Dipodascales; family Trichomonascaceae; genus Sugiyamaella; species Sugiyamaella castrensis. Next base: position 17,718 of record JAJMIF010000031.1, on the reverse strand, counting down.
CCGTAAACAACCATTTCGCATTAATGAAATGTTTGCATACCTCTTCTATATGGATATGATTTATCAGCAATTGACTCAATCATCGACACGCATCAGAGAAGCTAAATAAGGGAATATGGTGTAATTATTTCTACGCGTCTATTTATTAGTACTATACTAAAGTAAGAGACGACAACCTCACACCAACTGAGAGGAAATATAAACTACAAAATATATATATGCAAGTTACCTATAACTTAACGTTGTTAACTAAGTTATGTGGTTTCTGCAAGTTTAACTGGATTAGTTAAGTTAAGTTAACCATTATCGTTAACATTAACCCTTCAACATGTAGATCCTTGCATCACGGAATTAGTAAATACCGAATCACCGGTGATCGTCATAAATTTGACTCTACGTCGATTCCATGATAAACAGGATCTTGATTTAATCGCTCGGATTCCTTCAACTTTTCGAGGAGTGGAAATTGCCACTGTCGACATCTCTCTGACCTTGTCAGATGGAAGTATCCTAACTTTAGACTGCTAGATGTGAGAACAACGGGCGTACTCCTTCATCCACTAGCTGACAGCATGCTACCCCCATACATCATTCTTCAACTATGGAAGCATTTGATTGTCGTCTTTTGAATCGGATATCTGAGACTCTATTCACAAATCCGGCTTCTTCGGTAGACGGCCCCTAGATGAGCATTTTCTAAAAGAGATCCCTTAGTCTTTTCACCACAAATCCGTTGATATCAGTGTCTATCCCATGTAGCATGGAGATTCAACACCAATTCTCCCACTGTCGATCAGAACATCCACCGCGGATTATTAAGAACAGCAGGGGTACTGGTAACCGAATCTCGGACATCGTCCCAGCGGAGAAGACAGACAATAAACTACAACTAACGAGGTTGCTTAACTAGATAGCTGGCTTTAGGCGTCCAAAAGGAAGATATCGACTCCTGTCCTTAATAATTTATAAGATATAAGTAATATAGCCGCTATCGCGGAGTCTTACTCATTGATTAGCTAACTGCTAAGTCTTATCTGTCTCCGTTTAAGGGTGAGTCATTCGGATATCTATCTCCTACGCATTTGAGTCAGAAATTAAAAATCGATTGGGGTAAGGTTAATGCAAAGGTTAACGTTATGCAGCTTTAACCGTTAACTTACCTTAACGTTAACTTAAGTTATGATTAGTTTAACAGTTACACGTAATGTATACAGCCAGTTACGAAATTTTTGATATGTATGTACAGTACCCTGTACAGTAATTCACTTTTTTTATGTTTTACAGTTAAGGAATTATGGAACGGAGTAACGGATAGATACCCGCGTTGATTAGTGAATTAGTATATTTCATTATCTAGAATTTGTGTAACCAAACAAATGATTGATTCGAAGCTAAGGAGAGTTGACAGAAGATTTATGATTTTCAGGGATCCCGGCTGGTGCATGACTTCTTCTTCAACTTTCTATAAAAATGCTGGGACTTCATTAATCCGGAAGGCAAATACCGACTCAGTTTAAAGAGTCGCAGATTTTTTAGTGCATAACAAAAAACAAACGTATCTCCGCTTAAAGTTGCTTCCGATTACCGGCGGTACAAATGGCACGGCTAAGGCACCTGATTACATAGCCAACGGTTGATCGACAATGATTGACATGTATTTACGGTGACAACATCCCAGAATAGGAAAGAAACGCTTAACGTTAGTTCAATAATCGGATCTTAGAACCGCCCGGAGCTTTATCGGTATTGTTTCAGATTCACAATACGTTGGAGAATAAGAAGAGTCTGAAAAATGCCGACCATTTTTTTTTCTTGGCACCCCTTTGTCTCTCAAGGAGGTGATTATCCTAGTATATATATATCCCTTGTCGTTCCCATCACTATAAATATTTTTGTTCAAGTTTTGTTCTATTTTATTTATTTATTTTGAATTGATTTAATAAATTATCTGATACGTATAAATTAATATTTTTTGACCTCAAATCAGGTGGGACTACCCGCGATAATAATAATATATTTATATCCAGGAAAATCATATCGATATTTTCTAATCAATAGTATTTTCAAAAAAAATGTCTACTACTGACGGTGAAAGTTCTAGAACCGGTGGAAGAGAACCAATAGATATTGAAAAAGATTTAGGAATTCAACCTTATAGTGGAGAAAATGATGCTGCAACTCAACATAGTCTACATAGTCTATCCCGTACAATATCAAGAGTAAATAATCCAATAGCTGATAATGATGTCGATTTCATTTATGAGCCTCCTCATAATATTGAAGTCCTTAGAATTCATTCTCATCCTGATCCACTACATTTTACTGAAGTAAATGAGGCAGATCCTTGGAAATATCATATCGATGCTGATACTGGTTTCAGAATTGTTGAATTTGTACCCGATGATAAAGAAGATCCTAGAAATTTTTCAAAATCAAAAAAATGGTTTATCACAAGTACACTAGGTTTAGTCTGTTTCATGGTAGCCTTCTCATCTGCTGTTATCACTGGTTCAATCGCGCTCACCGCTGAACATTTCCATGTATCAGTAGAGGTGATTATCTTAACAGTAACACTTTTTGTTATAGGATTTGGAGTTGGTCCACTTCTTTTTGCTCCATTATCTGAAGAAGTTGGTAGACGTCCAATTTATGTTATAACATTGTTTTTTGCAGTTATTTTTATTATTCCTTGTGCTGTTGCACAAAATATTGGAACCCTTTTAGTTTGTCGATTTATTGATGGTGTTGCGTTTTCAGCGCCAATCACAATTATTGGTGGATCTTTAGCTGATATGTGGATCAATAAAGATAGAGGTGTTGCAATGTCTGTTTTTTCTGCTGCTCCGTTCATAGGCCCAGCTATGGGTCCGCTGATTGGCGGATTTGTTGGAGATTATGCTGGGTGGAGATGGGTTTATTATGTTATGTTAATTTTCAGTGGTTGTGTTTATGCATTTTCTACAATATTTGTACCGGAAACTCATCATAATACTATTTTATCGAAAAGAGTAAAGAAATTAGCCAAACTTACTGGAGATACTAGATATCGAATTGCTCGAGATCTTGTTCCTAGAACATTTTCTGAAACTGCTAAAACTACTCTTTTCCGGCCTATTCAACTTCTAGGTGAAATTATTGTATTCTTGGTTACGATATACATGTCAGTAATTTACGGTTTATTGTATATGTTCTTCTTTGCTTATCCTGTTGTCTTTGGGGAAGGTAAAGGCTGGGCACCTCATAAGGTAGGATTAACTTTCATTCCGATTATGGTTGGAGTTATTCTTTCTACTGTTATATCGCCTTTAGTCAATAACGATTATATTCGTCGTGCAAATGTTTATCTTGATCGTGGTGAGATTCCTCCCGCTGAACTTCGTTTACTTCCTATGATGGTAGGTTGTTGGTTTGTTCCTATAGGTTTATTCATTTACGCTTGGACTTCATATCCTACTATTTCTTGGGTTGGTCCCACGTTAGCTGGTTTACCATGTGGCTTTGGATTCATTCTTCTTTATAACTCTGCCAATAATTATATTGTTGATTCTTATCAGCATTATGCTGCTTCGGCATTAGCTGCTAAAACTTGTGTGAGATCATTTTGGGGTGCAGCTGTACCTTTATTTACTATTCAAATGTATCATAGATTAGGATATGAATGGGCTAGTAGTCTTCTTGGATTTATTTCTTTAGCCTGTTGTGCGATTCCATTTCTATTCTATTTCTTTGGTGCAAGAATTCGTACGAGATCAAAGTATGCCTTCAAGCCAGAAATCCCTGATGCTAAGACTGAATAAATAAAAAGAAGACAAAAAGACAAAAAGACAAAAAGACAAAAAGACAAAAAAAAAAAAAAAAAAAAAAATTAAAAGTAAAAAAAGAACAACAAATAAAGTAAAAAGAATTTGGAATCCTATCAATTTTTTTCTTTTTGATTTGATAGACATGCATGGAAGAAGTGATTGTAGTTCACTATCTTTTCACTCCTTCCCCCCTCGCTTTAATTAATTATTTATTTTAATAATACCAATAATAGATTGATTAAAAATTTACCAAATGCTGACTTCCACTTTTCTCTTTCAGGGGGCAGGAACAAGGCTGACTGGGTTCAGATCGGGCTCCTTAATTGTCCCAGTCATGCTGCACGCACCACGCATCTGAGATGTTACATGAAAACTAAAAATGCGATTCCTAGATGAGTTTCCTTTATGGCAGATATCTTTTGCTGAGTCTGGGGTACTTAGAACCTCTCAGCTATGCGTATGGGATCGTCTCACCTTTGTCCAGCATCTAACCCTGACATAGATGATGACCTTCATTGTCTCAGGGAGGCTCCAGAACTTATTCGATTGCTTTTTCTTCTATGTATGCATGGACTAAAGTCCTCGGTGTGAGAGTGCTCCTCGAACTATCATGAGTGGCCTTTCTCAACTTAGATCGGGTCACGCGCAGCTGGGGCGCAATTTTCTACCTGGCCGGGCTTCGGACCCGGCGCCAACCTGCCTATGCGGAGTGGACTTGTCCTTAAGTTACCGCACCTTTTGTTCGACTGTGTCAACGTGCAAGAGGAGGCAACCCCCTTGAGAAACTGGGGGCGACAAGATCGCCGTCGGGTGCTTTGCATCAGGGGGACGGTCTCCGTCACCTCGTGTCTTTTCCCAAATATAAATTGTTCTAAACTATGTTTTTGTATACTAACCTTTTACTAAATCTTTAATATCATTATTTGGTTGTATATTATTTTTAAAACATTAAAAACTAAAAATGAATTATTAAAAACAAGGAATTTCCTTTGACGCAGTATGCTACTCTCAGACCCGTTCGGTACCCTGCGCTGGTTGTTTTAGTACCTTTTTATTTTTTACCCACTGGGTTTTTAGCGTTAGTTGTTTTTCCAGTGCCCAGAAGCAAATGCTTGGGTCACCAAAGGTTCAGGAGTAGCATGCAGGAACCATATAGAATAGAGATCATCATGCAGAATTATGTAATACGGCCCAACAGTCCGGCTGAGCTTGGCTTACGTTAGCTCTGCTTAGCCGTGGCTAGGATTCCTAGGTACCAATTTATTATTAACACTGGTTATTATTATTATTGGAACATCTGGATTGCATGGGTTGCTATCAAAGGGAACATGGTTCACTTGGCCAAATTTATTAGAGCTATCTATGAGATGAATCATTCTTATAGATACAATACGGAATTTGATGATATCGATAAAGGAATCAAGATGATGCAAGCTTTTATTACTAGATTACAGAAAGAGAAACCTCTTATCACAAAATACAAACTATTTGGCGAGAAATATATTCGGCATCATTTAGATGATCCGTAGGTGGAAGAAGCAGGTCTAGAGTGTGCTAGACAAACTTGAGTTCTATAGTAGGGCCCCGGCCTTAAACGATTGGTTAGATGTAGGGTGTATGTTATGATTTAATAATTCTTTTATATATTTTACACTTAATAAATATCGAAGATAAAAAAAAATTCCACCAACCTTGGGTAGACCATAATTTGTCTTCTAGCATTAGATATTAATGTCAATATTTTTTTTCAGTTTAATGTCAACTGTTTCAATATTTTAGAGCTGTTTAGCAACTCCCAAAAACACAACACTAAATTCATATTTTCTTTTTTTTAGTGTTTGCAGATTAATGTTTTTTGACGGTTCAGCTACTCCGGGCCAACATATATAAGTGAGATCATATGCATGTGATATAATCGCTGCACGTGATGTTTATGAGCTCGATCGATCAATATATCGTTCTCCACCGGGAGGATGTCGTTCAATTTCTTTCGACAGGGGATATGCCTGAGCGAGCAGTTAATCAGCTCAATGACTTCGTAGCCGACAGTGAAGGGGATGGTGACGAAAGTGCTGAGGAAGATGCTGATGAAAATAGGGACGCGGATGGTCATGAATATGGTGAAGATGGTCAAGATGGTCAAGATGGTTTCCAATCGTCTAGATCCCATCCCATACCCCTGAATGCGAAGAGTCCTTAGACACCCCAAAGCGAGGGCGAGAAGAAAGCGCTTCTGAGTCTAAATCTACCAAGAAAGTCAGATGGTCATAAAAGAGTATTTTTTCATTGGTGTCTTTCGTTGCTGAACGTAGATCGTATGCTAGTACTGATAAGTACATAGGAAGAAGTGGCTTTTTTGATGATATTCCAGAGGAGATTATGAATTATGCCGAACTTGTAGGGCCAGCAGCTTTGCCAAAGAATCCTGGCGATAATAGCTCTTTAAGTGGCGCGCAGCTTTGGAGGAAACTGGAGCATTGTTAGATCAGGTTAGGCAGAAAGATACTGAAGCGTTAAGAGCAACGGGTACCTCACTAATTTGGAACGAGAATTACTTGCAATTCATCTTTATCTCACTAGCGCCGATGAGACACTTAAAGCAAAGAGAAAAGCACGAAGTAAAGCCTCAAAGACTGCTGCTGCCCGTGATCTAAGTAGAGAACATCTCAGGGGACTTTCTAGTTCACGTTCGTCTTTTGTCAGCTCTAGAAGTGCCAGTTCATCCATTGCAGGATTAGTCGAGTCATTGGTGCAGGCAGTAAATAATGATTCTGCGGAACCGAATCAACAGAATCAACAGTTTATGACACATATGAGTGAAACAATGGCTAAACTGGTAGATTCCTCTAACCAACAGAATCAGACCAAGCTGATGGAAGTAACACAATCTCTTGTCCACCAGACGAAGAAAAATGTGAAGTAGCTACTGCGTGATCTAAGGAAAAGGTAACATATAACTTTAAACTAAGTATGCGGAATCTATGAAACTATTGAGAGTAACAGTTCCTCTGTAACATCTCCAAACATCGCCAAATACTCCTCCAGGGGAGGGGGCTGCGAATTGAAGTGCTTCATTATTATGTTTCCGCCTCGCAAACAAACTATACAGTTGTACAGAAATAGTGAACAAATAAACCAGTCTGCTACTGCATTCGATCCCAGTTGCAAGCCGTCCTCAAAGGCAATTTTTGCCAGTGTTTTTTTCACATTACTAAATTGCCATTCAATAACAATGCGCGCACCAGACATTTGTTTATTGATTCTCTTCTGTTCGGCGGTCAACGGACAGTTAACATATGGCCGGAAGGACCCTCTAACCCCATTAGTGCATGCTGCGTAAGCAGAATCACCGTAAATAGTCAAACGTTCTCCTGATGGAAGCTTGGCATACTGCTCATATTTCTCTTCAAGCTTGCTCAAACCTAATATCAAAAAATTCATCCGACAAGTGGGATGCAAGGCCATCTGGTGTGACTTACCCTTGAAATTTGATCCCATGGTGCCGCTTATGTCCATTGTAAATCCTGCTTTGATTCATAATATAGTCGGACGTCCTGCATGTTGGTATAAATATTCCTTCTATGAACCCCCAGATATCTGTGGCTCCACTTTTATCTCTAATTCGCTCTCGGTAATACTCCATCCGTTCTGGAGTGAGCCGTGATATATCGAAATCCATTAACGCTTGAGCCCTAAGTACAACAAGCTTAACTGCCGCTGTAAAAGTGTAAATAAACTACAACACCAAGGTTCGCTTCTGCCAAATATCCATCTGGTCCATATAACGAAGTGGCCAAGGCAAACGATAGACTAGCATCGCCAACGCTGCGCTACCCGTTGCTTTACATCGAGGCCCAAAAATAATAATAGGAGGAAAAAATTTTGGTCAAGGAGTTTCAAACTGCTCTTTGGTAAGTCGGAATCTACGTTTAAATGTTGCATCGTCAAAGTTAGCAACAGAGAAAGGGATGCATGAAACTGGCTTGAGAGACGGTCGCGAAGGGCCATAGATACGCTCCGGTCTGGGCAGTAAACCCAACTCCTCCCTCATCTCTTCTTCTTCAGTTTCATTTTGTATCAAAATCCCAGCCATGCAAGAATCTGCCAGGTACTTCGAAAGAACAAGGAAATAGAAGGTCCTCGGTCAAGTTCGCCAGATCCATCTTGACGCGTCCTCATCGCGAAATGTCTCGCAATCGATAAAAATCACGTGCAGCGATAATATCACATGATCTCGCTTGTGTTGGGCCGGAGTTGCTAAACCGTTATAAAAGCATTAATCTGCAAACACAAAAAAAAAAGAAAAAGAAAATATGAATTTAGTGTAGTGTTTTTGGGAGTTGCTAAACCGTTCTATTATGGTGTTTCAAAATTCAGTAATAACTTTAACGTTAATGTTAAGTTAACGTTAAGTTAACGTTAAGTTAACGTTATTCTCATGCATGCATGCATGCATGCAGTGAAAATTAGCATCACGTGCTAACATATTTCAACAATATATGATTACGTAAACAAAAATAATTAATCTTTATGTGTCCCAACGACCAATCGTAGGCACCTTATGCACCCCATACATCCGGGGAAGCTATACAAATGTGCAAAATTTTAAAAAGTCCTCAGACTTCGGCAAAATGAGTTAAGTTGGTTGAAATTAGTCATATTTGGAGTATATGGACAAGAAGACAAGAGATTACTATGTAGTAGTTGTGACATTGTATAATAGAATTTATTTGATAGCTGAAGAGAAAGTGCGTCAACTAATCTTGACGAATAATAATTTATACGACAACTGGAATAAATTTTGGAAATCCTTCCAAATCACACTTCCAACTTAAGGTAGGTAGAGGAAGGAAAATGCGATTGGCTAGCTGGACTAATCGACTGATTGACTGATAGACTTGGCTAATGATTATTTAGTGATAAAGGTATCACGGAGAATCTATTGTTCTCTGTACGTCATAATCATGGGAGGTCGCGGGGCCCTAATATTTTTGTATGAAACATGACACTGACAGACAGCCTTGACGTAGCAGCAACCCTCTCGCAGTTTCTATTTACAACACACCTTGTGCGTAACAACCAAAACCCTAATATCATTTCGTCAGTTTATATTTTCTTGCCATTCGTATATAGCTGTATATGTTCTGCACACTTCATGCACTTCGTCATTAAAGCCTGCATGGCATCAGATGCTAGTAACTAACAAAGGAAACGACGAAGTTATCGGATGAGAAGGTGGCATTGGAGGAGGTGGGTTCTAGGGAGGAAGTTCAAGCGGGAAGAAAGAAAAAGAATACTCGGTCTAGTTTCAGTAGTTTGAGTTGACTGATCACACAGTTCGAATTAATTTTATTATGATTTGATTCTAACATTGTTTATACCTATGAGTAAATCCATTATTATTTCAGTTGCAAAAAATACGCTTAACGTTATACTTGTTGAGTAAATACACATAAACTTATTGAGGAATAGTAATACCAGGCAACAAAAGCAGGAGAAAGCCCGAAGGATGAAAACTCCCGAAATAATATAATGAAGACCCAGCGGATCCCCTGCCACCCGGCCTAGCCCCGAACTAGGCTAAACTGAATGTTAGGAAAATCGCGAAGCCTACGATGGAATTTAAGATAATGCTTGTGCAGGCCCGAGATAGTGGTGGCCTGGATAAAGCGGGGCATGATGGGGAGCTCAATGCTCTTGAGTTGAAAAAATGATGTGGTACCGATGGGCGTGGTTGAGTTTATGGATAGCCTGGACGAATTTTAGATGATTGATCCCCTTGGAGAAGCAGTAATAGTACAGATAGTTCCATTCCAGGGGCCAGTCATACGGCCAGCCTGGAGTATTGAGAAGAAGGGTGTGAGAGATAGAGCAAGCCAAATATAGGTGGCCCAGGGTAATCTGAGCCGAACGACACAGGGTACAGTGAGAGTCCGAGTCGAGAACGAAGCGCAGCCTGTCGATATAGTTGCGACAACGGCCGGGAGCTTGTGTAGAAGGAATTTATGCTAGATGTCTGCGGCCATCGGATCACGGCGTAAGGTCTGTGGCCCATTTTGCGGCTATTATGGACTTAAACATGACGTTACTTGCCGGCAGACGGCCACATCGAACTGTCGGGCAGTTCGGACACAAAACACCTGAATATTCCAAAATAATTCCATTTTGTTTTTACTGCTATAACGCGAATCGAATATTAGCGAATGTCAGGGACCCGTCGCATTCGCCGGTATACATCGTCATTCGTGCCGCGCCCTACTTGAAATTAACCTTCAAGTTCTTCTTTTGAGTGACATCTATACTTTTGACGACGTCTGCGACATTAAGTGTTTCATTGATTGCAATTGCAGCGGCCTGTATATTTGCATCAAGAAGTGCCTCGTCATCCGGATTATACTAGGGACCACTCAATTCAATTCAATTCAATGCAGTTGCAGCGGCCTGGATATTTGCATCAAGAAGTGCCTCGTCATCCGGATTATACTAGGGACCACTCAATTCAATTCAATTCAATTCAATTCAATTCAATTCAATTATCATTTATTGTCTATTTGAGCTATGAGCCAGCGACACCTATATAATAATAATTTGTTTATAATAAACTATCCTTCACTAAATTCCATGCTTCTTAAGAAGACTGTTGTATCACTGATAAAATAAAAAACCCCAATAGGAAAAAAAAATCAATGAAATAACCTGCAATGCAGAGGGCATACCCATCCTCCTTAAGTTTAACAATAAAAACAAGAACAAACAAAAGCAAAATTCAAATATAGTTTTTAGTTATTAAGAGAGAATTTTAGCATTTTTCTAAAAAATACTACCATTACTTCAAGGCCTTTAGGAGTTCCCAATAATTGGATGACTTTTCAATCTCATCTCTAAATTCGTCATATTTAGAACATTCTTTAAGAATATGCTCAATTGTTTCAATCCGACCACAGCAACCTTTCTTTGTTCAGTATGTTCATTCTTTGATACCACGCGCCAACCTCTGCATGACCACATAGATATTGAACAATTCTACTTTAGACCAATCTTGGTTCTCTTCTACATTAACCAGGATGATCTTCTTTCTTTGTTGTAGTTGTGACCTAGATATTAGGATTTATTATTCTGAATGTAACGTCCTTATTACTATCTTCATAACTCTTCTGCCACTGTTTTAATTCATTATCTCTGATTGTTTTAATTAATAGATGATATGATTTAGCTCTTTCAGCTTCAGCTGCAACTTGATCATCAGTTGGATCCAACCAGGGAGCCCCCTCTCGGGGGAAATCGTTTCTGGAGCGAAATCAGGAATTTGTTCTATCGATTTTTGCATCATATGGCTAATTGGAGATCCACCCACTATTTTAACAAATCGACTTTCTGATAGGATTAGATACTGCTATATTCTGTGTCGCTCTAATTGCTCTTAATTTAACAACAAGTTGAAGTCTTTGAATTAAAGGGATGATACCTGCTTCTGCATGCAACACATCAATTGGCGTAGTCTTCAGTGCTCCCAATATTTGACGTAGCCCTCTATTTTGAATTTTCTGCATTGAATATATTTCCTGTTGAGACAACTGTTGATGCCATACTTCAACCCATATTCTATTATTGGTGTCACACAAGCCAAATATAACTGTCGCATTCCCGCTCCTGTAACTCCTCTTCTTATTCCTCCTAATTTACTAATGATAGCTAATGCCCCTTTGGCTTCTTTCTCTATATTGCTGAGGTTTTCCTAGAATGTGAGCCTAGAGTGTAGCATGATTCCCAATAACCGGTTTGAGTAGGATATCGAAGTTCACCATTCGGTAATTTTGCTAAGAAACGAATGTAATTAAGCTTACTTCCCAAATCAATTGCAGAAATCAATATTGATTTATTGTCTATGTAAGTTATCTATAGCCAGCGACACTAATATATCTTATTAACTATCCCTAAAGAGTAATCCTTCACTAAATTCGGCTTGCTTAAGAAGCCTGATGCTCCACTACTATAAAAACCACATGGGAAAAATTGAATGAAACCAACCTGCTCTTCACTGTACTCTTCTTTGATTGATTGATAATCATTTATACTTCCAATACAAGCACTAATTACGATAATAGGCGAAATACCCTAACCCATATCAATAACTTTATATGGAATAGGGCCCATAATTTTAACGAATCAGATGCGTTGGCTCAGTTGGTAGAGCTTTGGATTCCAAATCCAAGGGTCACAGGTTCAAGTCCTGTACGTGTCAGTTTTTTTCATGAGTGATTTTTTTTTATTTAATGCCCGATCCGGTTCTGGCCCCTTGCGTTTTGGGTTCTGCCAGCGATGGTTGATTTGATTCATGTCTGAGATCCTCCTATAACGTAAGGTACCTTCCTGATTGCAATCCGTACTTTGATATAATGACAAAAAAAGAGAATATATAAAATAACGAGATCCTTCCACTATGGAATAATAGAAAGTCTACGAATCAAAGAGTGAAATTTCTCTTCATGACTTGCCTCAAATTATTTTTTTATTCAATTTTATCCCGGCAAAGTAAGTGCCCGAATGTTTCAATAGCCGGAGAGGAGAGCAGGATAACTGTCCGATATTGGGGTTGACTATAAACATCTGGTTTTGATTCATCAGGGTTACTGTACATAGTCATTTATTACATAATCAGTAACCACATAATTTTGAACTTACATTCTTACCATCTTCATGTGAAAAACTGGAATGAATCAAATTTCGTTACTCTGTCCTGATGTTTTTGGTACAAGAAATCGATAATAAAAGGTTAAAATCCTCATATAAAACTACAAAACCGTTCTCGTCACGACCAGCGACTACAAATTCATTTGGCCGTAAACAAAGAGCAGCAGTAGCGGCTTCTATAGCAGTTGCATCAGCTGAAAGTACATCATCTCCAGCCAAGCAGCGCGCTATAAATAAGAGACTAGCTGAGCTTGAGCGTGAAAATTTCCATGAAAATGTTAAAATAGAAGTTCCTAAACTTGATAGGAAAATACCAGGAGGTACAGGGTTAATAGGAGGAGGAGGAGTTGGTGGCCATCATAAAGCTGGGCTAACGGCAGCTTCTCGAAAAGTTCTTGGATCTAAGAAAACATTGGCAAATCACTTTGACGATGATCCTGGCTCTACGAAGTTATATTTAGACGTTGCATCTACGGCTTCTAGATATCCTGCTAGAGCTATGTGTAGTATCTGTGGATATTGGGGTAAAATTACTTGTATTCGATGTGGAGCTCGTTACTGTGGACGTTCCTGTGAAGAAACTCATAGAGAAACGAGATGTTTGAAGGTTTATGCATGATCGGATACTTATATTTATTAATACTATTTATTTCTCTATTACCCTTGGGATTTGACAGATGCTTCAGATCTTTTCCAGATGCATTATGTAGGCGATGTCTAGCTGGCCACAGCTGGGAGGACTTAGCCGTAGACGCCGGATACAAGCAAGATACGGAACTATTAGAAGCCTCTGTAGTTCCAATTACTATTCGTTTTCGAATAAATACATTTTTTAAAGGATGTCTGGCTGAGCAAAATATTAGACAATTCTCGCAGGCCATGTCGTTCGTTTGGCATAATAGTAGATCTAGCTCTTGATTCTCTTTAAAATACCCGTTTTCCACTCATCATATAGTTCCAGCTTCCTTTTACTTGTAAACGTAAACCCAAATGTAATCATATTTCCTATTCCACTCGAGTGTTTCCTCCGAGTATCGCCAATTGGTCGCTTTTTAACTGAAACAGTTATTCGTTGAACCCAACTCTGTTCTGCAACTATCTTATCGGCCCATAAAATCCATTCTTCCATTTTTTCTTCATCCATATTAGAATTATCACCAGCAAAGGCTATTATGCGTGATTCTAGTGGACTATTATTAGATCTGGAAGAAACTAGTAACTTTTCTGGATGAGCACGAGATGTAATTACATAGAATAATCCACACAACAATGCCCAACGATCTTTGACAAGGTTATTATATTTCTTGTAACCAAACATTATTGCATCTCGACATGGTTCGGAAATTTCCAGTGCTGCCGCTATTCGATATACATCTCTCGGTATAGGATCAGTTTCTTTTGCCAGGCCACGTCGTTTACTTGGTGAAGGACTTGGTGATCCCATTAATATTCTACTACCATTGGATCTGGATTTTCTCTTACCAGTAGGGATGTTGTAACCATCATCATCATTGTCACCGTCATCATCATTCTTACCATTCTCGTTATTGTCATTATTGTCATTCTCATCATTCTCATCATTGTAATCGTTATCATCATTATTGTGAATATTGCCATTATCACCATTAGAAGACTTTTTGTTCAAAAGGTTCAAACTCAAATTACGACGCGTAGTGCTACTAGGAGTAGTATCTTGTCGTCGTCGCCTCGGTGTTTTCTTTGTAGGTGACTCATCATTCATACTTGACGCGTAATAAGGTGATTGCCTTTTAGATGGGGTGGATGTAGTACTTCTAGTATTTCTCTTCGAGGGAGATACTATACTTAATTCATTACGGAATATAGTCAATAAAGTCTTATAAACCTTAGGAGAAACAGGAGTTCGTTTTGTATTTGGAGGAGGTAGATTCAAACTAATCACCAGTTTTTCAATTGCCAAATGACAACATAATGTGTATCTAGCAGCTTCCTCATCTGCTTTCAATCCAGTAACTTTGTTGAATGATTGTAAAACGAGACTGTTAGCCAATTCTACCAATTCTGTTTGAAATGGTGCTGAATAAGAGGGTAAAAGACTCTGAAGTGCATTCTCAACTAGTTTGCTAGAGTTCATCTCTCTACTCTCGAAGTAACGAAGTAACGAAGTAACAGAAGAAGCTTTTAAAGTTAAGTTAGCTGCTTATAGTTGATGTTACTGGGAGTTTCTACTCCGCTAAAATAATTAAAGGGGATACTGATGCTGGTACATGTATTAGGGTTATTATCCAATGGGATTAATAGCGCGCGACTCGCAAAAGCGACAACTTATGCAACTCAGGGGTGTGGTCAATTGGTGCTAACCGGTCGACACAGCTATATTGACAGGGTATTCGGTCTAGGACTAGTAGCAACTGACTAGCTAAAAGGTAGTGAACAAAAGGAATGCCAGCTAGAAGGGGGGTAGTAGACCCTCTTCTTAGTCTTTACTACCCTTGCACTACGGCAAGTCTATATATGTACTATTGTGTAAGTTTCTTATTATTATTATTTTGTTCTAATTCTCTATCTTAGTTATTTCGACTGACTAGCTAGTCCTAGACCGAATTCCCTGTCAATATCGCTGTGTCCACCGGTTAGAACAAATTGTACGACCACAAAGGGGGAGGGAGGCGGAGGCCGATAGAAAGTAGAAGATCACGACTAGAAGTAACGATTATTTTATTGACTCTTCGTAGTAATTCTGGAGGCTTGTGGCTCTCCCCAGCTCCCCGCTGCTCGCGCGCGCTTGCATTCGGCGGCTGGCATCAAAAGCTGTGCTTAATAGAGATAGAATCGATACACCCAATCAGATAACGTCATCTGCAAGAAAATATACATACCTCTAGATAACGTTAAACGTGGTTTCTTGTTAGCTGCCTTTACGATTTATATCTGTTGCAGTTACCTGGCCATCGCCCGAGATGGTTGTTATGCAGTAATCGTTACTGTTCTATCGATTTAATTCTTCCTTCGAAAGCTTGATAAGGATCTAATTAATTATTATAATACCCTCTCTCATTGAGGTACTGTATTTATTAATATTTATCTATCTGAAGTATGGAACAGTGTGAGAGTCAGAGGACATCTAATTGGATAAGATCTTAATCCGAGCCAACCGTCGGAGGCAACGGGAAGAGCCTTGTCTTCTTCTGTTCTCAACCCAAATCCTTGCCTAGTGTTTATACCTCGGCATAGAAAGACTTGGCATATCTACCCCACATTTGGGTTGTTATCTCGCGGGTAATCGAGTGAGAGCTCTGCCTAACCCACAGGTGCACAGCTGGGACCGGAATGATATGTACAGTCATCCAGCAAACCAAGGACAGGCCGATTGTCTAGATATATCTGATCTAAGGATATAAGAATATTGGGACATTAGCGAATTAGTTAACGGTTTATTTATTGTTTCTCTTGTTTGCCATAAAAAGTAAACTTTTAAATTTTTTTGATTATCATTTCTATCTTTATAACGAATTAGTCTTATAATGTATGTTATAGTAGCTCCTAATAGTCTAATCTTTCCCAGTTTGTTCATGGTTAGTATGTTAATTTAGTGTGTAGTCAGTTAGCTAGTGATGCTAATAATAATAAACTGCTACCTAGGAATCCTCCTAGCCAATCAATGATCGTCGCCTTATATGCTAATAAGAGTTACATTGAACATGGTTCCAGACCTTTGTTTCTCTCCGAATTTACTTGGTGATGGAGCAGCTCTAGCGTAGCGAGAGCTAGGGGTCCGAAGTTATATATGAGCCTAGCTGCCAGAGGCGAAAAGGAGGAGAATAATGTAGACAGAATTAGAGTCATTTATATGCTTGTAAATGACTTTTATAAGGAAGTTAAGTCTCACAATAAATAACCCGAGAACCCGGAAAGTCTGACAATCTAACGATAATTAGTTAGTTCGAAAAAATCGACACTCATCTTTACTGTATTTGTACCTTTGTTTCCAATCTCTGTCGTCAAAAGATATTACTTTGCAATTGTCCGTCATCTATGTCATGTTATAAAATCCATATGAATCAATCTTTTGTCAATCTTTTGTCAATAAAAATCATAATAAATATTATATACATTATGTGAGAGCAAGGTCTTAGGCTACACACACCCTGACTGGAGGAAGTTTCCCCCTCCCCCGATTGTTGCGTCTGGCTGATGGGGAGCAGCCCCA
This sequence comes from Sugiyamaella castrensis, assembly GCA_030583505.1. Lineage (NCBI taxonomy): Eukaryota > Fungi > Ascomycota > Dipodascomycetes > Dipodascales > Trichomonascaceae > Sugiyamaella > Sugiyamaella castrensis. The sequence goes on along the minus strand of JAJMIF010000031.1, from coordinate 1,035 downwards.
GACCTTGGTTATCCCAGATCTTGCTCTTGCAGCCTCGGTTACGCGCGAGAATAGGCCTTTCTCCAGCAAACCTTCCTATATACATAGATGACAGCTAGATAACAGGGTCGGTCTGTCTGTTGATGAAGCACATCTCTCAATCGAAATGCAAATTGGGTTAGGAATAGGGGTTGATTAAAGTTAACTTTAGTGCCAAGTTAGAGCATTGCGCGCATGTCACGCAATCAACACCTAAGTTAAGTTAACTGCATTCGGTTTTTTTCGCATAAACCGCTGTCGGCAAGCAGCTGATAGAATGTGAAGCTTAGTTAAATTATTGGCACATGCAGTTAACGTTAACTGTCACCACTCGTATAAGTTAAGTTGGTTTATAAGCGGTCGACCGGCTGCGGTCCCGACCTGTTTCTATTTTTATAGAGTCTGGACCCAGGCATTTATCAAATTTAATTTTTTTCTTTATTGAACTTTTTATCTTCTATTTTTCATATCGGATCAAAATTGGATTTGTGATCTTATTATAATTTTCAAGGTAAGTTCTAGTCCCTAGAAAGGGGAGGAGAGAGGACGATGGTATTGTTATTCGAAGTTAAGCTTGTTCAAGAAAAGGGCAGTGATTTCTGTCAGCGTAATCCCTTTGTTCTTTTGCTTCTGGAGGTGCCTGTTTCTTCTGGTTATGGCTTGGTTATTGACTTATCTCCATTTGATCTGTAAAGTTAATTTCGAGTTGATTATGCCTCCGGTAGCTCACGGCTCGCCTCACTCGAGGTTAAGATCAATGTTCATGGGGCGTTTTCACTTGATACGCTCTTAACATCGGAGAGAATGGAACTAGCTCTACCCCAGCCGCCGGAGCCACAGAAGAGATAGGAACTACTGGAAGTAGATTGATATGAGTGGGGGTGGTATTCACCAGAGATCCGATTTCACTTGATCCTTGAAGAAGGCGTTCTTCATTTGGAGCGGTTGGGTAACTTATCGGTTGAAGGGGCCGGATCGTAGTTGTTGTGGGGTGGGGGTCCGTGAGAGTAATCAATG
>JAJMIF010000030.1:118742-150723 GCA_030583505.1 Sugiyamaella castrensis | reverse complement strand
TATTCTGCGACCATGGCATTATCCATGGTGATATATCTCCGCGTAACCTGTTATTTACAGGAGACAAGAAAGTTTCTGGACTTCTGGTAGACTTTGATCATGCTATCATTATATCTTCGAGTGATAGGCGGCATAAGTATGTGACAGGTACTTATCCTTATATTGCCATGGATCTATTGCGGGATGATATCTGGATGAAACACCGATTCTATCATGACATTGAGTCGCTGTTATGGGTTCTTGTTGAAATGGTTGCCGATGACAAGTGGAGAACCAATGCATTGGATCTCAATTCACTGAGATCCGAAAAGAAGAACTTTCTTGAAACCCCTAAAACTTATCTAAAAGGAATGATTCTGGAAGGCTTTCAGCCAGCGGAACCGTTTCTGGTGAAGCTTGCATGTGGAGTTAGAGATTGTGAAGAAGATCCTCCACTGGATAAAGATAAAGACCGACAGCGTGCATTTTACTCAGAGATTCTGGAGATTCTGAAAGAAGCTTCTGAGGACAACGCCGTCAAAACGTCGCATAGAAGGGTTGGTTCTGCAGGGAATTAAATCTAATCGATTCAATTATTTAATAACACTGAATTATTTACTCTAATATTTTTGTTTTTCTTTGAAGTATCGATTTCCAATCGATTTCAAAGTTGATATTGCGGATCTCACATCTGTGGTAATAGACATATATTCTGCCCGAGAGTATGCTTTTTGTTTGAGCAAGATCATCTTTCTAGCATTCTTCACTAGCCCAGAGATGCAGGGTTTCTTCTTCGAAAAAAATCTGTAGTAAGTTAATTTCATTGTCATAGGCTTCTTCTGACTCTGAATGTGAAAGAACTGGAAGTGAACCGTTATCGACCTGCCACGATCCCGAAGAGTTCTCAATCGCAGGTAGAAGGATACGAACTGAAGTGCTGTCGGTGTGCGAAGACGCCGAGGAACCATCAGCCATATTTATTCCTTATTCACTGTTGGCAGACATGGGAACAAATATATCATCACATGTTGCCAATTCCTCGGAATGGTAGACAGTATTAACCGTTATGACAAATTCAGCAACAACCATAGTATACGACTTGCGTTGCTACAATCTTAGCTTTGCAGCCTACCTTCCTGGAATCCTTCCGGATTCTTTTTTTGACGGACTGGTGTTCACAGGCTTTCCAATCGTACGGTCCTTTTTAGGGGACTTCCAGCACAGCAACAATACCAAACCTTTTTTGCAGCTAACCAGTTTTCCACCTCCTGGGCTTTTTCTTAGCCGGCAGTTCAGAGTTCGTCCCCGAAGCTGAACCCATCGCTCGACCGTTGACTCCTAACTCGAATTTATATTCACCAGATTAGATTCGTTCCGGAAATCTTCGGGTGGTAAAGACTCCGACATCTCCACATGGTTAGAGTATCCTCCATCCTTCGCGAATCTAAGTACAGTGGATCGAGTTCATAATAGATTTAATACTCCTAAAATAAATGAATATGGACCATTGAATGAATGACAGTTGAGATGATGTTTATAAATTTATATATAATATATAATTATAAATGAAATGAATATGAATGAACAAAGAGAGATCTAATTTACTCAAAAATGAATCTGAGTGAATGAAGAGATCTGTGTATGAATGAAAAAGGAGACGTTTACTTCAGAAAAACGCGACAAGCCCATTTTCTCAATGTTTTGATTTGTCTCGAGGTTCGCGCGCGATTTGTTGGTGTAGCGCTTTCCCCACCCTCCTCCCAGGCTGCTCCCTCCCAGTCTGGCCCAGCCTGGCCCAGTCAAGCTGCCCCCGGATGGGACAGCAGCACTGGTCCCAATGAATGATTTGCATTGCATAAGTTTTTAGTGGACCTACACTTTCTCTTGAAAGGAATATGCATGTTCACTTATTAGTCAATAATAATAAGGTTAATGGTTTAACTAACGGTTAGTTAGTCATAATACAGACTTCGCGGACTCCGCCCCGCTCTGCCCCAGCTAGTTCGATGTCTACGAGGTTCGAAAAGGGCAGTGACCGGGGGGACACCGATAATCGTTATTTTAACTACTGTTCTTGGCACGCACTAATAATATCAGTGGCCACTTAAATCGACCTAACTATTACTCAAACTAGTTGGTGGCAATCCGTCCTGTGTAGTGTACAATACTGTACTCAGTTACCCAGTTGAGTAAGGTACGTGATAACCAAATATGTGCCCCAGCTCCCTCTCGGAGGATATATTATTCCGTACTTCCAGACTGTATCATCGGCTAACTCGTTATGCTCCGATCCATCGGTTTACCTGCAAGAAAAATCCCTTTTTGGTTGCGGCTCAGGGGACTCATATGGCTGGCTATCTTGGCATTAATTTAACAGGATCAATTGAAATTCATTTTAGGAGGTGACAGCAGTAGATCCGTATTAGTTTGTTAGTACACGACTGACGAGCGTCCAACTTATATTTTGTTGTAAGTTATCGTATGAAAAGGAAGGCCTTGCTATTTGTTTCAAATTGTTTGTTATAGAATTTTATTGGCGTCTATTCTATATCCCTATTATCCCACAATTTATTTATTTTATTTTGTACAGAATTGTACAGCTGCATATATCAAGCAACTCCGCTTCTAAGACATGTATCTCTGTACTAACATGTTACAGTAGTTTAGCCACATCGTAAGCCATAGTATATTTATTCTACGCCAGTGTCGCTTCGCCGACTTGTGTTCATTCTTATTCCTTCTTCTTTCTCATACTCACATTCATTATCATCGTTTATATAACTGATATACCGCTTTTGCAGGGCAGGTGATGCCTGTATGGTATCCTGTTTATTCAATTTTTTTTTTTTTGGGGTTGTTTATATCGCTCTGTCGGTAGTACCGTCTATGTAAAGAAATGGCGATTTTTGGATGGCTACCGTCAATAAAATTCTTCTCAGATAATGACAGTACTTATAATAATGAAGAAGATTCACAATTAGATTCACCTGTTGGGCGAGAAGAAGATGAAGATTCAATTTCTTTTCTAGGATTGAAGAAAAGTAAGTAAATTGCGGGCATGTTCTGTTCATTTGGATAGCTAACTGTTTTATTTATATAGATTCTACTTCAAAAAATAATATTTCACCAGCTGGATCTGAAGATTTAAATAATGGAACCTCTCCAATTTCTTGTAATCACGGTTTATTGTTATCAGCTGGAGAATCAAATGATACATTAGGTCCATTGAAGAAAGGTAGTGGTAATAATTCTCATTCCAGAATCGGGTTCATCAATTCATCATTGGCTCCACTACCGCCACTACCGCCACCACCACCATCTGCATTATTACCTACAATAGATCCTATTTCGGATATCATACTCCAAAGGGTAAACCCTGATCAATCGTTACCATCACCAGTAGCTGATGATAGTGATAATAAACAGGATGTTATCAGACTGCTTCGTGATACTAAATCAACCTCATCTTCAATTGGTTCAGGATTTGGCTCTGGTGGCTCAGAGTCGGCTAGTGCTACCGCCATCGGTATTACGACTAATCGTTCTATTCTGAATAATAACCGCACTGGTGGCGGTCTTATCGGCCGCGATAATGGTAGTAGTAACTCATTGAATGCAAACTCCAATGTGACTGGCACCTCAAGCAGTGGATTTTTTTCTCTTTTGAAACGTTCTTCAGGTAGACCTACTCCAGATGATGAAATCGATCGTGCTCTTCAATCAGATCGTAGAGATGAAGGTTGGAAAGCTGATGTTGTTGGATATATCCCAAATTATCCAGTCCCACCAAAATATATTCATGTAAGAGCGCATCGTAAAAAGAAGAGGGACTTTAATAGAGTTTTTTTGGCACAAGAACTGAAACCACCATTACGAAGAACAACATCTAACCCAATATCTAACACAACATCTTCGTCTTCTTCTGGTTTAATCTTGAATGGTTCATCTAATCAACCATGTGATGCATTTAAAACTACTACAACACCTCCTTCCCGCAATGGCATATGGTGTGCTAAATTTAGTAAAGATGGAAGATTTCTAGCTGTCGCAGGAGAAGATAAAATTGTTAGAATTTGGGAGGTTATTTCTCGTCCTCGTGATAGAGATGATTCGATTAATAATAATAAACCTAGTCCTTCCGGTTCCGATAATTCAAGTGATTCGGATGAAAACAAAAATGGTAATGTTTCTTCTAATAATGGACGTAATAATAGTACCAACAAAAACAACCACAGCAATAACAGCAATACTTTCACTAGAGCATATGCACCAATATTCAAATCAAAACCAATTAGAGAATTCTATGGTCATTCTTCTGATGTTTTGGATTTAAGCTGGAGTAAAAATAATTTCTTATTATCTTCTTCAATGGATAAAACAGTCAAATTATGGCATGTTGATAGATCCAAATGTTTATATTCTTTTCTTCATTCTGATTTTGTTACTTCAATCCAATTCCATCCAAAAGATGATAGGTTCTTTATTTCTGGATCTTTGGATTGTAAACTTCGACTTTGGTGTATTCCTGATAAGGAAATTTCATATCAAAGAGATGTTCCTGATTTAATAACTGCTACTGCATTTTCTCCAGATGGAATTACTACAATTGTAGGTTGTTTTGGTGGTCAATGTTTATTCTACGATACTCATGAATTAAAACTTCGTAGTCAAATGCATGTACGTAGTACTCGAGGAAGAAATTCTAAAGGCTCTAAAATCACTGGCATTGAAGTTTATCAAGTTCCTCAACAACGTCGATATGCTCGAAATTTACCCTTTGATAATGATATAAAATTACTTATTTCAACAAATGATAGTCGGCTAAGATTATATAACTTATATGATCGATCAATGGAAATTAAATTTAAAGGTCATGAGAATGAGCAAACTCAAATCCATGCGTCATTTTCTGATGATGGTAAATATATTATTACTGGAAGTGAAGATGATAGAACTTATATTTGGCCAATGGTTGATAGTGATCTGTATGATCATAATAATAAGAAAAAAGAACGTCAAGAATACGAGTATTTCCATTCCAATAAATCAATGGTTACTGTAGCTATTTTTGCACCTTTGTTAACGAAACGGATTCTTGCAGCAAGCAATGACCCTATTTATAATCTTTGTGATCCTCCTCCTGTTAGATTAGTATCGAAGGGTGATGAAGATATATTACTCCAACTTAATTACAACAGCAGTATTAATGGTAATAATGGCAAACCTGATGATTATAATTCATTTGATGTTTCTCATGACTATCCTCCTTTAAGACCTGAAACGGTTAAATCTCAGCATCTTGATGGCAATATTATTGTCACTGCTGACCGAGATGGTATAATAAAAATTTTTAGACAAGACTGTGCATATGAACCTCGTAAAACTTTAATGGAAACAACAATGGCAATACAAAAGAAACGACTTAGTGGGATTGCACTTAGTCCTAGTCATTCTTGGAGGGATTCATTTTCTGTTCATAGATCTCGATCAAAGACAGCAGGTCCTGATAGTTCATCCATTAGAACATCTAGTCCAAGAGCATCAATGTTTGGAACAATAGGTGGAGGCGGCGGCGGCGATAGTTCATCAATATTAGAACGAGAACGAGGCAGATCTCGAACTACATCAACGATTCGTAGTCGTTCGTCTTCAAAGGATGACAAGAGTAATTTAATCCGTCCGTCTGCTACTATACTTAATGGGTTGAACAGTCCTCAAATGAGACCAGTTAGCCCTGGATCATCAATAGGGCATAGCTATAATGCAACCTTGAGGAGTAGTAATAGTAGATTACGATTAAATGAATATTCTAGCAATAGTGGTGGACATTCTGAACCTTCTTCTACTATTAGTGGGATGTTTGTAACCCAGCCACCACCTCCTCCTCCTCCACCACCACCTCCGCCACCATCATTATCGTCACCGTCGTCGTCACCATTGCTTAAATCTCCTTCTATTCGTTCAAATTCTTTACTATCTATAAACCCCCCAGTGATATTCTCAATAAGTGATACATCCGATACAATGTTATGCTCCAAATGTAGAAATGGAGAATTTATTGCTAAGCATATTGGACCTGAAGTGAGATTAGTCTGTTCGAAATGTTTGACTGTACATGCCGCTAATTAATTTTGATGAGAATCAATCATCTAATGCATTTGAATATATTATTTTATAGTGAAATTTAATGAAACAAAAGAGTTCTTAATCTTTCAACTAACCGTTGTCGTCTGTCGTTTCTGTCTCCGGCAGCTGTAACCCTGTAATGCTTGCCTCTGCCAAAGCCCCCAGACCTCGCTTCGCTCGTGGTTAAACTTTCAGACGTTTAGAGGAAACGATCTTCGAATTACAAGCATAGGCATACAGATCGTATATTGTAGATTTAAAGGGCACGCGACGCGTATATAACGCGTTGACCAACTGGCATACCAGGAACGAGCGTCATTATCCAGAGACCAATATCCAGATTTCGTTATATAGAGATTCAAATCTCAGAAGGCATGGTTCAAGTTATCCAATAAAGAATTGTTGCAGTATATGTCCAGGAGGGGAATACCTGGGCACATTGGAAATGTTGGAGAGTTACAATAGCTAACAGTTATCAGAGAGACCTGTATGAGGATTTCAAATACATTACTGATTAGTTTGGATTGAACCCGCAAACAATTATATGAGATTATAAGAAAAGCGGTCTTTGATCCATAGGATAACACTGCAAGAGAATTGTCTAATGCTTATATCAACTATCTTGATTTGAGGACAGACTTTTCGCAAGAAAGGCATCTATGCGGAGCTAGATATTGCATTCTTCTCCCTGCTGTCATAGAGCACATTAACGAAATCACTCATCAGTACAGAACCACTGGGATTATTACTAGAGAGCTGGGATTATTCGACCCAGACCCAGTTTCTACGTCTGCTGAAGTAGTGGAAGCAGATGGGCCAATTCGGTATTATTCAGTTAGCGAGTAAGTAAATATGGAGCCTTTCAAATAGCAGGACACTGGCGTTACTAGGACTAACGTTTCTATAGGGAATTTGTTAAACAATCTGCACGGAAAAAACTCAGGGCAGAATAAAGTAAGTCATTCTGCTAGCTTAGCCAAAAAAGTAAACTGGGTTGCGCTTTCTGTCTCGAGCAAGTTGGATAGCTCAACCTGGGAAGGGTCGGTCGGTCGGCTTAATAAAATCAAGTAGAGGATGGGGTGGCTTGCTAATAAATTGTTTTTACATGAGTCATACGTGATCCCCCCCCTTGAGTCCATATCTCACCACCAAACTGACCCAAGTACCGCCCGCGGCAACCGCACTAGTGAGACTCTGCGAGAGGCTGCAGGATCATTCCTTCAGCTTGAATTTCTGAAATTTTCTCTCTTTAACGTTAACGTTAACACGGTGAGCTCCCTTTCCCGTAGTTCCATTTGCAATGTTTATGCAACGGAGATCAACTCCTTCAACTCCATTCTTATGCATATTTTTAAATCGCGATTTCTAGGAGAATCCAGCTTAAGAACCCATGTAACTCCTAAATGGCTTTCATATAGTTTCAGCTAGCCTCTTGACATTAATTAGCAAGAACTGCCAACGAGAGTTGGTCTCCAATTCGAGCTGCTCATAGAGCCTCGTATGATTCATCCATCGAGGAGCGTCTTCAGCGAGCTAGGACTGAAGAAGAGAATAATTTCGAACGTAATCTTGCCCTCAATGAATGCCGTCAAATGAAACGTATTGCTTAAGCGAGGTGCATAAAAATTTGTTTTTAAAATCGTACAAATAGAACTACGGGAAAGGGACCTCACCATGTTAATCAAATATTCATGCAGGGGCCGCGTCACCCGTGGCATAGGTACATCGCGTTTCAATGTTAGATGGAGTTTATTGGAACTAATCAGCCCCCAACCGTCGAAGGGAAACAATACGGGTAGCGGGGTACTTAATTAACCTCGAGCAAAGCGAGCCTAGGTGTCATAGGCCCCAGCCGCTGGAGGCAATACAGAAACGAGAATGGAAACGATTAAGACCGCCGCACCACGCCGGCAGACAGAGCAGCCGAGATGCATTGATTGATCAATCTGACTGACACATTTGTTGAAGCTGATGATGTCTCGTCGCGTACATAAGGAAGAGCTTATCATTTGATATTCTCATATAAGAACTTCCCGACTTGAGTGGGGGTCTAATAAGGTGATATTATGTTATTTCAACAGAAATTAAATGCTTGTATCAGATACTAAATAATTTCTCGCCCTAATATCGACGGCACCAATCCTATTTTTTGTTTTTGCCTCTCAACTATTTATAAAATTACCGATGTGACATCTCTTTGTGTTCCCCTAGATGTTATATATATATATATCAGTCGTCGTCTCTTAGTTGGCTTACGGTGTAAAGCTAGTTGAGTATAAAAAAATATTTTCTGATTCTGATGAGTTGTTAGTGTTTTTCTTATTGTAGGGATTTATCCTTCAAATTTAGGTTAATTGCTTGAACTAGCTTAACCAAGGTGCGGAGTATAGCGAATAGCCAAGAACCAAGAACCAATATCCAAGAACCAATAGCGAGTAGCCAATAACCAATAACCAATAGCCAGATAACCTATAACTTGATGCAGATAGTCTAGCAACCAACAGCTAGTCCATCAAATAACAGATAGTCTATCAAATAACAAATAGTCTATCATCCAATAACCAAACCAGATAAAAGGTAACTTAATTTAGGAAATGACAGTGGATTATACTGAGATCAGTGCCACTAGTGGCAATCGGTGGTCGATTTTAGGTGCATTTAGAACCATTTTGAAAGAAATCGGAATAGTAAACTTGGTTCAGGCAAATTATGATGTTCATCTATTATTGTTTATGAGATTCATCAGATTAATCGCTTTCGGACAAACTTCAATTATTCTTGTTCTCTATTTCAAAGCTATTGGAACCCCAGAATCCTTGATTGGTGTCTTTATGTCTTTAACTCTTGCTGGTGATGTGATTATTTCTTTCATTCTTACATTATATGCCGATAGATTAGGTAGACGTCGAGTTCTTACTTTTGGTGCTTTATCGATGACTTTGGCAGGAATAGTGTTTGTGTTATCGAACAATTTCTATGTTTTACTTACTGCCGCTATTATAGGAGTTATTTCACCTTCTGGAAATGAAATTGGTCCATTTAGAGCTATTGAAGAATCTGCTTTAGCTCAACTGGTTTCACTTGAGATTAGAAGCGATATTTATGCTTGGAATACAGTTTTGGGTGGGGTTGGAGCTGCTCTTGGTTCTATAACTGGCGGTTGGATAGTTCAAGTTCTTCATGAAAACTATTCGTTTACTCCTGTTCAAGCTTATAAATCTATTTATATCTGTTATGCAGCGTGTGGAGGAATCAAATTATTGACTACAATTCTTTTATCGAAGAATGTTGAATTACATCCTCACGACGTTCCGAAGGTTGATACGACATCTGAAACGTGCTCAGAGGTAGTAGTACCTAGTGAATCAGATGCTCTTCTTTCTTCTAGTGAAGAATCACTAACAAATAATGGTTCTATCGATGAGCAACCTACTAATCTAGCCACTAAAAACGTACCTTCATCTAGGAGTGCTAATGGTTTATTCTCACGTCTTATGCCTCACTTATCTGATGAATCCAAGAAAATTGTATTTCTTTTATCTTGTCTTTTTGCAGTTGATGCATTCGGTTCTTCCATGACAAGTATATCATGGAGTAGTTATTATATTGCACGAAAGTTCTCTATTTCTGAAGGTACTCTGGGTTCGATTTTCTTTACAACTGGTATAATTAGTTCTTTTGGTTCACTCATGGGTTCTGTTATTTCGAAACGTTTAGGACCATTGCTTACTATGGTTGTAACTCATTTGCCTTCATCATCCCTCCTTATGTTTTTGCCATACCCTAGTAGTATTGAAGGAGCTTTAATTATCTTGATTATCAGATCATGTACTTCAACTATGGATGTTGCGCCAAGACAAGTGTTCTTATCGGCAGTTGTTTTAAAGCATGAAAGAACATCGGTAATGGGTTGGGTTAATGTAGTTAAAACTGTTGCTCAAATGGCTGGTCCTTATGTTACCGGAACGTTGACTGGATTAGATAAACAGTGGCTATGTTTTGTAATCGGAGGAGCATTGAAAGTTCTTTATGATTTGGGAATTCTTGGTACTTTTCTTAATATTAAGCTTGATAGAGATCATAATTAAATCTATGATAGAGAATATAGTGAGGAGCTCTCTCACGGTTCTAATAAACATATACTAGTATAAGAATGGACTTCTGAATCAATCGTCGTTCGGGCTTTCCGGTGACTGAAGTATTATGAACGACTATAGGATAGTTAGCGACCGCTAGAGGTCTGGGCAGAGCTCTTGGCCTCCAGGACAGAGAACATATAAATGTCTAGGACATACCCAGAATGAGTGTGTCTGAATAACCCTAACCGTAGATTAGATTAGGATTTACCATAACAGTTATATATATATCCGTGCATGGATCACCGACCGATGCCAAGTAGCAGCAGTCAAGATATATGATAGTCGATTGACTCGATTCTCTAAGCATTGACAGGTAAGTCAAGCCTATCAAGGTATTATAATTTTACAGATAATGAAAACAAAAATGAAGAAGGATACATATATTTATAGACAAAAATGAAGTACAGTCAAAAGGTGGTTTCCGAACTATGCACGTGGTTTCCGGAAAAGAATCTCAAGTTTTCGGTTAGGGAATATGCATCCACGCCGCACTGAGCTTAGCCGAATCTGTTTAAATTCCCTTAGATCTTCTGCTATCTCATCTCATCTCATATCCTTCATTTCTTCCTTCCTTCCTTCCTTCCTTATGGTCTTCTGCTTCGGCCATATCAATGACCAAAAGAAAGCTTCCGCTCCAGAGTAATGTGAATCAGAAATCCACTAAACAGAGGATCTCGCACAATCTCAGGAATCTAAAACATGATGTGAGGGCTAATGAAAGAGCCTTGGAACTAATGATTCCGGAATCTGATAGTGATTCATCTTCCGATTCGAGTGAGCCTCTTGAGAAGTCAAATCTGGTAGATCAACCTTATAATGATAATCTAAATAAAGCGAGTGAATCTGTTGAATCAGATCGACAAAATAATGAGCCACATGAACCACATGATCCAGATGATCCAGAAGAAGAAGAAAGTTCAGATGATGATATAGAGTGGAATGATCTAGATTTGTTAGTTCCTACAGAACAGGAAGAAAACTCTACAAAAGTACCAGCAGAAACAGTAGTAAATATATCGACGCCTCTATCCATATCAACAAGTCCAGAACAACATGAGAAAGAACTTAAGCGACAGAGATTGGCATTAGCAAACAGACAAAAACTGATTCGTCTAACATGCCATATTCTCCATATGCAATCATTATTATATTATGGATCAATTAGGAACGAATGGATAAATGACAGTAAATTACAACGTCAACTTAGACAGAAACTTCCTAAACCTCTACGATCTGCTTTTAAGAAAAATGCAAAGCATATTGAAAATGGTAAAAATCTTCGCAAACCGGATGAGCGAATTGATAATTTGAGCCTTTTGGTCACAAGACTGGCAGTATATTTCCGCAGGATCTTTAAGATAACAGAACCTGGTTTAATAGTGAACGGGTATATTGGAAATGATATCCCGCCGTCAAGTTCTACTGAAATGATGATGCAGTGCTCTATGGGGGAAAAATTCAATGATATAGACGAGTTCCGTAAAGCTGCTATCAATTTGAAAGGTTCGAGAGATTTTGGTGCTCAAATATTTACCTGTTTACTACGAAGCTTGGGCGTGGAGGCTAGGTTAATGTTTTCCCCTCCACTTTTAGGGTACACTTTAACAAAAATGGACTCATTTATCCCCAGCAATAGCGATACTCAAACTATAAAGGCTAAGAAAAAGTCATTGCTATTAACGAAAGAAAAAGACGATGAAGGTGAAGTCTACGTACCAGAGGTCACTAAGATTGTCGATAGTCAACTGGCATATCCCATATTCTGGTCAGAAATTTATGATCCAGTCTCCAAAGCCTTCATACCAATCGACGCCTTGGTGCTGTCAATACCTTCATATGAGGAAATTATCGTGGCTAATAAGAGAAAACCCTGTCAATTCGAACCCCAAGCTCCGTTTTCCGGGGCATATCAAAAGATGTATTATGTTATTGGATATGAGGATGATATGAACTGTAAGGATCTCACATCCAAGTACATGAGAGGGAACAAGTTGCCTCAAATCGTTAACAGTAATATCATGATGACGGCTTTAAAATTTACTACAGCGGCATCTTTTAAAGAAGTGGCGTATCTTATATATCTGAGGTCTATTTGGTTAATAAGTAAAAGAGACAAAGTTAGCGAAGCTCTGAGATTGGAAGATGCCCAAATAAAGCAATGGTTGGCCATAGAACAAACTGGTACTGACTCCTCCTCCTCCTCCTCATCGTCTTATCCTAATATATTATCGGCATATAAATCTCATCCTTATCTCATTCTTGAAAGTAACCTTAATAAAAGTCAAGCGTTACTATCATGTGCTAAGTCTGTACATTCTTTTACTTTGAAGACATCAAAGGGAAATAGAACTGAGACTGTATTCCTATTAAAAGATGTAGTTAATTGTCGGCCGGAAACTGCATGGTATAAAGAAGGGCGTGTAATAAAAACTGGTGAGAAACCTTTGAAAATGGAAAAAGCAAAGCCATCTACTCGGAATGGTAAACGAAAATTAGAATCAAATATTAAATACGGTAAGACTGAGGAAAATGCTACGGAGCAAGGGTTATATTCCTATGAGCAGACAATGATGTATGTTCCTCCTGAAATTGTAAATGGCGAGCCTCTGCCGAGGAACGAATTTGGAAGATTAGAAATTTTTACGCCAAATATGGTACCGAAGGGAGCAGTCCATCTCCGTTATCCTGGGTTGGGACGAATCGCAAAAAAATTTGGCATCGATTATGTTCCGGCGGTGGTAGGATTCCGATTCCAATCGAGATATGCTAAGCCGGATATTGATGGTGGGATAGTTGCTAGTCAAAATGTTGAAGTTCTTTTAGATGCATGGCGTTCAGAACAGGCTAGTAAGAAAGATCAAGAGGATACTGTTAGGAAAACTGAAGCATTGGCAAGGTGGAAATTGTACCTTGCACGTATCCAATTATTAAATCGTCTGAAGCGGACATACGGTGAAGAATGAATCCGAAATGGGACATTATTCCAGTCGCGGATGAAAGCGGCAGTAAGAAAAATCAAGAGGATACTGTTAGGAAAACTGAAGCATTTGCAAGATGGAAATTGTACCTTGCGCGTATCCAATTATTTAATCGTCTGAAAGTGACATACGGTGAAGAATGAAGCTCCGTTATGGCTTGCTCGAGAAAAGGGATGTGATGAATCCGAAATGGGACATGTCGCGGAATGCTATTTTGTATTTATTTATTTGTTTATTTATTCTTTTAATTATTTTTTTTAATTCTTACGTATCTGACGATTGATCCTATTAGCGTGCCTATTGAAGTACCCAGATAGGCACCAGCTACTATAGTAACGGGCCACCTCTGCCACGGCCGATCCCAATCAAGAGGAATTGGAACAGCACCTAACCATGCACCAAGCCATGTTCCAACTGAGGCACCATACACGCCATTGAGAGGAAGCTTTACCGAAATAATGTCTTTCCAGATCTTTGAATCAAGATTATATACAAATACAAGCGGTTGAACCGATAAAATGGAGATATGTACAGCACATAGGAAAGTCTCTGCAACATATGATGTGGTAGGAGCTCCAAATAGTATCAATAGTGCAAATACCAACACTGACATGGCCAAACTAAGAATAGTAGCAAGAATTGCCGACTAGAAAGGAAAAGGTGGTTAGTCAAAGTAAAAAATCTTGATCAGTTTGATATCTGATAATCGGTCGATGTAGCCACAGACCCCTACTACTCCCGCCGGAGGACAGAGCACCACCCGCAGAGCACCACCCGCTGCACCTATCATGTGTGACACTTACAGAAATATTGGTTGCAAAACTTGATTTAGTCTTTTGTTGCTTTAATTTTCCCGTCGATTGTGTCTTCGATGATGACAATTGTGATGATGGAATCTGCTGAAGTCCTTCTAATCCCCCAATTACACAATAAAATATTTGAATTATAATTAGAGCAACTGCATTCTCTGAAAGTGTACGAATAGGATCTTCTAGTAATGTTCCTCGGGTTAATGAATACCAAAAGTATGCTACTAGGATCACAGCATAAGACACAGAAGGAATCAATGATGAAGAAGGAGAAGAAGAAGTGGGCAATGATGAGGAAGATGATGATGATGACGCCTTAGATGGTGTTGGTGAACCAGATTTCGTCGATGAAGACAAGGCGGGTGAACCTTGCCGAGGGGGTTTTGCTATTGTTGATTTGGGCATTATAAGGGAGATGCAAGACAATCAGAAAAGATCAAGAGATATGACGGACCTCAATCAATTAAACAACCAAAGACCAAAAAATAAAATAAATTGGATCAAATAACTAAATAAAACAACATCAAAGAAAAAAAAAAATTCAAAGAAAAAAAAATTGAAAGACTTCTCAGTAAATCGGTTCGTTGGTCTCTTGCAGAAATTTGGTTCACGCTTTGAGCGAGGAGATCGTTCACAAATGTGTATGTTTTAAAGAATATATCACGTGCACGAGCTTGCTTACTAGCTTCTGGAAGACACAATCAAACGTAAGGAGAGTGAATGCGTTTTAGTGAATATATCACGTGCTTTCTTCTGGTAGATATATCTATCTCTCTCAAACATAGGGAAAGAGAGGAGGATCTCAAGAAAAGTGGTTGGCTGAAAAGATTCCTAGAACCATGTAACTTAGCTGTTAGTCGAATAAACTGGAATATTCACTTAAAAGTATTAACGTACCATCGCAGTTAAATTTCTAACTCAGATTAACTGATCGTATATATTCTGATATATTTTTATTACCATTTTGGTCCATTCATCTCGAAAAATGAGAGGAAAAAGTCATTTGGAATTGATTTGAATCATTTGATTCCATATATTCATGATATAATAATATAATAATAAATTGGTACCCAGGTCCTAGGCCTGAATCCTAGCCACGGCTACTATATATTCATAATATCACTTTCAATTCTATTAAGGGAGTTTATTGGGTTAGGTGCCAAATACTATCTTGAAAGTTTGGCATCATCATTCAGAAGCTTTAACTACTAGAGAAGTGGTTATGATTCTTTGATCTGTTAGTCTCCTTCATTAATCTGTTAGTCTCCTTCATTAATCTGTTAGTCTCCTTCATTAATCTGTTTGTCTCCTTCATAATCTGTTCCTGTCGTTCATTCTCATCCTGAATAATGCATCTGTATAAACAGTTAGTGCAGCCTACAGTTGTAACACATTGTGTTTCTGGATCGTTTAGAAGGCTTAATTTGCTAGATTTACTCATAATTCGAGGTAATAGTATTTTACAATTATATAGTACCAAAGTGATTAAATCATCCAATGAGGTAACTGTGGATCAGAATAATGAAATAATAGGAACTGCACCTTCAAAAACAACTAAGGGTAGAGGTGGTGTTGCTTCTTCTTCAGATGCTATTCTTCAAGAGGATGAAGAGATGTTTTCTGGACTGGACTCATTTATTGGTACCGAATTTGGCACCGTTTTACAAGATAAAGCCCAATTACGGAGAACTTCTAAGCTTGTTCTTATTGGAGAATGGCCATTAGACGGATTTGTCACAGATATCAACAAGGTTCGTACAATAGCATCTTCCGAAACCGATTGTGTAGTGATAAGTTTCAAGTATGCTAAGATGGTAATACTTTGTTGGGATCAATTGTCACAATCATTTGGACCTATTAGTGTTCATTTTTATGAGAAAGATTTTGTATTTGGTACTGCTCCAGGATTGCGTAGTGGTGGTCATATAGGAGTTTCTAGTACTGGTACTGCTGCTGTTGGAAATACTGGTACTGCTGGTGGCGGTGTGATTAATGGTGACAGTAGGGGCAGTAGGGGTGGTAGAGGTAGTAGAGGTGGTGCTGCCTCTCAGATTGGTCCGAGTGGTATTTCTGGCTCTGGTGCCAATATAATTGATTCGACGCTAGGACCACTTCAACAAAGTTGGCATTTCGCTGATCCAGATTACCCTTCTGGTTTCATTGTGGATCCATTTTCTACTTGTATATGTCTAATTTATCAGCGAGACCAGATGGTGTTTTTACCATTAACAAAGGACGACATTTTGGATGAAGAAAATAATAATAATAATAATAATAACAGTCTGTCTTTAAGGAAATTGCAAGCAAAGTCTTCTGTTACTACTGATGGAGATAATGAGAACAAACCTATATACTTCCCAAGTTTTCTTGTTCATGCTACAAAACTCGATGAAAAAATCTCCAATATTATTGACATTGCATTTCTTCATGAATATAGAGAACCCACTATGGCCATTATATTTGAGCCCATTCAAACTTGGGCATCTACTACTGTACTACATAAAGATACAATCAAATATCTAGCTGTTTCTCTTGACCTGCAACAAAGATCATCTACAGCAATCATTTCTATAGAGGGGCTACCATATGATATAGAACAGATAGTACCTCTTCCTAGTCCTGTAGGTGGCTCATTATTAATAGGAACAAATCATCTAATTCATATTGATTCTTCTGGTAAAGTGACTGGTGTAGCAGTTAATGAATATTCAAGGCTTGTGACCAAGATGAATATGGCTACTCAGCAAACTGAGTTGAACTTAAATTTAGCAGGCTCTAAAGTTGTTGCTTTGGAAGGCTCCACAGATGCACTGTTGGTGCTACAGTCAGGACAAAAATTTTCTGTAAAGTTTAACATTGAAGGCAGAAAGGTGTACGGAATATCTTTAGTAGAGGTTGAACTCCAGTCATCTGCAATATCATTATCTGGCATCTCACCTACTTGTGCAGTCAATTTTGGACCTCGACATGTGTTTATTGGGAGTGCTTCTGGTGATGCCAGTTTCCTTTCTTGGAAATACAAAGGAGATGAAAGTGGAATCGTAGAGGGTGAAATTACAGAGGATGGCGATACAGTAATGAGTAATGCTGATGGTGGTGATGGTGGTGATGGTGATGGTGATGTTAATGGCAATGAATATGATGAAGAGGATGAGAATCTTTATGATGATGACGAAATCTATGGCAAAATGTTGAATGAGAAGAATGATTTATTAGCATCGAAAGCTTCTATGGGTATTTCTAATTCATCCGATGCTCCTTTAATAGTTTCTCTGGATGACATTCTGCCATTCTATGGTCCTATCCATGATATTTCAATCGGTAGAACTTATGTGGAAGAAAAGTATACTCATTTTCGTGATCCGTCGGAGTCTCTTTTTGATATTGTTGCTGCAACTGGCTCTGGTCCCACAGGAGGGCTTAGTATTTTCCAGAGAACTGTCCGACCGAATATTATTAGTGATTTGAAGTTGTTCAATGAGCATCGAGTTCCGCTGACTAATGTTTGGACGTTAGCTCCTCGTAGTAAGGTTGTATCCGACGGAATTGAAGTCTTTGATACTTATATTATAGCCACATCCAAAGATTCGAGCTACCTGTATCGTATTGGACGCGAATTCGCTGATGTTACAAACAGCTTAGGACTGGCCAGTGAATATAAGACCATTAAGGCAGGTACTGTGCTAGGTGGATCTGTCGTGGCTCAGATTCATGAATGGGGTGTAGTTGTCTATGACGGCGAGTTTACAAAAGGCGGCGATAATAGTACTATTACCAGCGATACTCCTATTGTGTCAGCATCATTCGCTAGTCCTTATATATTCTTCATTACTGCTTCAGGTGAACATAAGTTATTACGCGTATACACTGATAATAAAGAAGATATCAGCAGTGTCCTTCCTTACGTTGAAGAAGTCAATCAATTGTCTCAAGAAATGATCCCATCCAGATTGAAGTTCGGCATGATAAGTGAGAGTGATTTATTGGCTGGAGTGAAAGATGTAAAAAAAATAGAGAAGTCCACGAGTGCTGATTCGGCACAGAAAAAGCGCAAGCGGGGTCGTGGCAAGCAAAAAGTCGTCGCAGTAGAAGATGAGGAGAGGGAAGGAGAATTGAAGCATGCTACGGGAATTTTTCTCACAGAAGATGATACCGTAATCGTAAGTGAACAAAGGGGGTTATATAGCTGAATTGCTTTTCTAAGTTTCAAATTTGTAACTTGCAAAAGGATTTAGAATTAGATGTTATAACGTGCTTTTACTAACTTAGAATAGATTAGTCGACTTGACGGACAAGAATTCGTTCAGTTCAATTCGTTTCAACAATTGCCCCTGTTCGTTCATTCTGACGAAAATGAAAATGAAAATGCTGGTAACTCTGGTGTTGAATTAAAGCAAGTGGTACTTGCGATGCTCGGTGATAAAACTGTCAGTGAAGAGCATCTATTCGTTTTGACGGCCAATGGTGAAATTGTTATTTACAAACCGTCAGTGAGTGATGATGGTTATCTTCAATTCAATAAAATCCAATCGTCGAGTTGCCCACTTGATAGTGAAGATATACAGACGGTAGAATTGGAACCTATTCAGGAACTAGGTGAGTTCATTGCAGTAGTTGTTTCCGGTAAATCCCCTCTAATAATTATAAAGCACGCTCAAAGTCTGCCTTATATTCACCGATTTATAGGTGGGCCATCTCTGGGATTTACTTCTTTCAACACGGACTCCGTTTATAAAGGATTTGCTTATATTGATGATAAGAGTATTCTTCGAATAGCCACACTGGAAGGTGATGATGAAGAAGATAATTATGTCGGTCCTGTTGATTACAGACAATCTTGGCCTGTGAGACGAGTTTCTTTAGGAGAAAGTGTTACAAGTGTTTGCTTTCATTCTGCAGCTCAGGTTTATGTTATAGCGACATCTGTTCCTATTCCATTCAATGCCCTAGACGAGGATGAGCTTCCTATCCCTGGTTTGATTGAAGGTCTTCCAAAGGCTCAAACGTTTCGTGGAGCTATAAAACTGGTTTCGCCTTTGACCTGGACTGTCATTGATGAATTTTTATTACAAGAAAACGAGGTGGTTTTATCATTGAAGTCGGTACTTTTAGAGGTTTCAGAGAAACATAAGCGCAGAAAAGAATTCATTGCCTTTGGTACTTCGTTCCTTCGTGGTGAGGATTTAGCAGCTAAGGGTTCTTTTTACGTTTTTGACCCTATTGAAGTAGTACCGGAGCCTGGAAAACCCGAAACTAGTCATAAGTTGAAGGAAGTTTTTCGCGAGGATGTTAAAGGGGCAGTGACTGCTGTATGTGAAGTGAGTGGTCATTTGTTGGTAGCTCAGGGTCAAAAGGTGGTAATTCGAAACATCCAGGAAGATAATTCTATTATTCCGGTAGCATTTCTAGATCTTGGTGTTTATATTTCTTCAGCTACTTGTGTTAAAAATTTGTTACTATTATCAGATGGGATGCGTCGTACCATTATTGCAGGATTTGGTCAAGAGCCGTATCGGATGTCTACTATCAGCAGGGACCCTCGGAATCTAGAAGCTATTTCGGCTGAATTCGTTGTTAGTAATTCTCTGTTATACGCTGTTGTGGCCGATAGACAGAGAAGATTGCATTTACTTCAGTATGACCCTGATGATCCTATATCATTATCTGGACAACGACTTCTCAGACGGTCAGAATTCTTCACTGGTAAGCAGATATCTTGTATGATGTCTATTCCAGTCGGTGATGAAAGTAATGATGCCCTTATGCCTATATGCGGTGCTGATGATGGCTCATTGATTGCTATAGTACCAGTGACAGAATCAACCTATCGAGCCCTTTATGTAATTCAACAGCAGATTATTGATAAGGATGATCATAATGCTTGTTTGAATCCTCGTATGCACAGAGCTCACCATACCGAACTAGCGACATCAAATCAACTTACTTCAGGTCGCTCTCTTCTTGATTACGACGTAATTGGTCGATATCCTAAACTTTCAATAGATAGGCGGCAGTTGTATGCTCGCAAAGTTGGAAAAAATGGCAGGCAGGAAGTTTTAAACAATATCCGCATTGTAGAAAATTCTCTCAATTATGTTTAATGATAGACAATAATGTTTTAAGTACATATATTTTTTATTTATCAAGTTAGATGTATATCTTTTTTGACTCCCCTCTCGCCCGTTCTGCATTGCTCGCTTCACTCGAGAGTTGAGTAACCATCCCCCGTAGCTTGTTTCACTCGCCATATATAAATTTAGTTCATTCGACAGGGAATGGGCCTAAGCTACTTCCGATGGCTGCAGGCCGAACTGAAGTTAGTAAATATCAGACGGATGACTCTCCAGTCGGCCGAAACAAAACGGAGAGGGGGGGGTATCCGCCCGAGGCAAAATAGCGGTATGAGAAGCGAGCTATGGGATCTAGCTTTGAGAGATGCAGCAGAATGGCTGCCTCTGGCAGTCAAAAGAGCGAGAGTTAGACGTCTGTATGGGAAAACGCTCATCCGAACCAAAACATCGTCAGCGTCAGGGTACATATTGTTTGTCCTTTGTCCTTTGTCCTTTGTCCTTTGCCCATTGATATCATGAATTTTTCTTTTTTCTAAATTTTAAATAAATTCTAATCATTAAAATCTGTTTGATGACAACCATTTATCAGCATTAGCAAACAAATCATAGTCTTTAACTAGATCTTTGGCTTCAGTGGCTACTGCAAATACCACATCCCACAATTTAAATGCACTAGAGACATCCTTCGTGACATCAACCGCCTGCTTGAACATAGGACTTAAACATTTCTTGGCCGCTTCAATGTCTCCTCCATTAGAAATAACTTCTTCAAGGTACGATTGAGTTGCAATAGCTGTACCCACATTGGGGATATTTGTAAATGGTAATTTGTGAACCAGGCCCGTCCATTGACTATCAGAAGTACGGCTAAGGCGGTCTGCCTGACCATTAGTGAAAATGGCTACTACGATAGACTCAACAAGCCAACGATAATTTTGTATTCGCTTAGAGATAAAGGATTGATACGAAAGAAGCGATCGACTCAAAGGTCCAGTATAGCCTATAGGATTGTGATTTAGAGATACATGGGCAGCAACACGGGAGATAAGAAGAACATGAGGGTTGTTGACAGATGATGTGGTAGAGTGTGCATATGAGGGATTAAACGGCGAAGCTGTAAGATAACCATCCTTCACCAAACTGACAGCCAGCAGTATTGGTTCCACCAAAAGATTAGAAAATGATGACGATGATTTCGTTTTCACGAGGCTCTTCGCCAAGGCTCTGCCCCATGGGGTAAGAGAATGAGAGTTAGAGATGAATCCAGCGATTTGCAAGCTACTGAGAAGAGAAACCTTGAGTATATCTCCATCTGTCTGAAGAGGGGATAGTAGCTTGGAAGAAGAAGAAACAGTTCTGTAAGCATTAGTTGCAGCAGTGGTAGCAGTAATTGTAGTAGCAGTAGTAGTTACAGAAGTGGTAGCAGCAATGGTAGTAGCAGCAGTAGTAGCAGCAGTAGTAGCAGCAGTAGTAGCAGCAGTAGTAGCAGCAGTAGTAGCAGCAGTAGTAGCAGCAGTAGTAGCAACAGCAGCAGTGGATGTTGTAGGTTTGTTAAGTAGAGAAATTAATAATTCATCCAGAGACGGAGGAGATATTATAGATCCTAAAAGCTCTTCCTTAAGCCATGGTGCAACCAAAGTTGTATAAAGTGGAGGCGGTACGTATTTTGGAAACTTTGTTTCGCCACTAGGGTCAAACCAAAACTTTGTTCCAACAATTTTAAACTGGTAATATCTGTGAAGGGTGCCGATGAGTAAATTCAATGCCTTACTACGAATATCTTGTTCATGAAAAATAAAGTTTCGATATTCTTTACATTCACCTCCATCCAGCGGGGCATACTCAAGTAAAGAACCGGACGTAACAGCATCTAGCAATTCAGGACCAATTAGTCCCTTTGAAAGATAAAAATAAATTTCGTCAGGCAATCTCTGACCAATAAATTCATGCGCATCATTAGGGACATTGGAGAGGTTCTGAAATGGTTCGACTCTACCATCATCTTTTAGAACCGGTTGGAAATCTACACTGGCCAAAGCTTTTTGGAACCTCTGGGAATAACTACCATCGGAACTGATTGGATCAGCTGCAGAAGACGCCAATACTGGACCATAAATTGACCCATTGGATTGTAGCATATCCTGAGCAGCTCTTAAAGCAGAACCACCAAACCGATTATTACTAGCAGTAACTTGTTCAATAGGTGGGAAAGTAATATACCCAGTCAAGGAACATCCAGCAGCAATTGCAGCTTCAACAAATTGTTCATGAGTTGAGAAATTTAATTTGCTTAGGACAGATTCCTTTGAAAGCCATTGAAAAGATGGGGGGGAAGTTGGAGAGGATGAAGAAGAATGAGGTGGAGAGGGTGCTGAATTATGTCTGGATCCATAACTTATTCCAGTGATCAATCTGTCAATACTCTGATACAAGAAACTCTCGTTAGAACCATAAACAGCATCCACATATCCCTCTTGATACAAATAAGCAATTTGAGCTGCTGCCGTGTATGGGGCCTGGATATAATCAGCCTTTTGATCAATCAAAATGTTTATAAATCGTCGTCGACCTCCAGAGAAATATAAATCAAATGGCTCCACCTCATCAAACACCAAAACCGCTTGTTCCCCTTGGCCTTTTTCATATAAATTCCAGGCACTAGTTCGTCGTTCTGATACTGGGGTTCTCTCTCTGCTACCGCTACTACCAGTTAAAGAAGGCTTTGTTTGAACCAAGTTCAATCCACTGAGAACAAATAATGGCTTGGCCTTTACACGTTCTAGAGTTTTAAGAAAGTTAATAATAGCCTCTTCTAGTGATGAAGGAAACCCACCCACGGCATGTACCAAAGGTTCTCGACGGTTAGGACCTATAGAACCTCCGCCCAAAGTCTGGGACACAAAGTAATCAGCATCGACAGCCACAACAGAACCCTGTAAGTTTGACAAGGGTAATGACTGTTTTAATCTGTGGTTATCCACAAACTCATCAAAAGATATAACTTAAAATGTTAGTTAGAGTAAAGAATATATAGCCTGAACGACTGAGCCGATATCCATCGGATCTATCCTAACTACGGCAAGCGGATGAGAAATATTCCGCCAGAACAATCCGAATCACCTCATTACATACTTCCAGACATTGATTGTTAAAACCTGATAAACGCGTAGAATTAGCGAGACGTCGATCAAGATGGAATCAAAAAATATAGTTGCCTATAAATATACCGAATATAGACTAATTATTATATCAGATGAACCAACAAATAATGACGACTATACGATAACTCCTAATCCGTCAGGAGGTAAATGTCAGTTTCACTTCGGCCTGCCTACGTAATATAGTAAACAGTTAAAATGAATTTTTAGCCAGCGCGAACCGACTAAAACTCCCTAACCCTAGATATGGCGCCGTACCATCTCTTAAGCCGTAAAATTCAGTACAGTACAGTCCGTATAAAACGGTTAAGGACAGATACAATATTAGACATAGCTAGCTGGCTCATAGCTTACGTATATGATAAATGATAATGCGTGCACCCGTGGTCCATTCAGCTCACGGTTGAGACTGTGGGTTATATACGGATGATACGGTTGGATGTGGGGCAGCATTAACTATTAACTCTTTGTTCTTGGAATGAAGTGATCTAGCTAGCTAGCTACAAGGGCTTCTAAAACTCTTGAACTCGAAAGACAAGTTGGGGTCAAAGCAGTCATAAGTTTCTATTGTCTATAAATGTAATCTATATTTCAAAATATCAATACTATTTTTTCCATCCATAGGTAGCAGCAAGACGATTATCGAGATGTTGTTTGGCAGTGATAATTTCTTTATCAGTTCCATTAGCACCTCTAGATGCTGCCTGCTTGACAATGGGACTGGGAACAGGTTCAAGAAGAGCATCATTCTGCGGATGACAGAAATATACAATGGAATATCTATCACGACCAGTGTTTTGAGCTTCAGGTAAAAATCTGACACGATGAATAGATGATTTCAATACTCCAGCAGTCCAGAAACTCAGTAAATCGGCCACATTAACAATCACTGGAGGAGGAGAACCAGGTGATCTGGAAGGAACAAATTTGACTCTAGTCCATTCTTCAGTAACAGGAGATAATATCTCTAAGCCATCTTCACCTTCTTTTTGAAAAAGTAAAGTCAAAGTACCATAATCAGTATGAGCACCAGCTCTGATCTGTTCATCCGGTGAAGCAACATTCTGAGCATGATAATATAAGAATCTTAATATACTTCCTGAAACCTTATCTGCTTCATGACGGTCAGCAAACCAATTTTCACCACCATTTTCAGGTTCAATATTAAGACCTATTGCCAGTAATTGAAGAAGTTTGATTGCCAATTCATGACATTTACGTTCAAAATTAGCTAATAATTCCAGGGTTGATTCATAAATATCAGGCAATTCATGATTAGGTCTACCATTTATAAATTGACCAAAATTAAATGCTTCTTTAGGATCTCCCTTTGGTTGATTCTCTGGATCTAATATTTCTAGATTGATATGGGAATATCCACAATTATCAGGAGTTATTGGCACTTGAGCTTTTATATCCAGGGGTAATTTAAAGAATTGTTTTGATAGATCAAAAACTTGATCAATCTCCTTTTGAGTAAAATCGGAACCTTCAATGAAAACAAATCCAAGCGTGGAACAAGCTTCGACTAATTGTTGAGCGATTTTAGAAGTGGAAGAAAATTCCGATTCTGTGATATCTACTATGGCTACAGAAGAAGACATGATGAAGATAAACAACTATCTCTTCATTTAAAAAATGATATTTTATTACCGATTAAATAATACGCTACTCTATAAAAAATTAACGCTCTATTTCATATAAATTCAATATTAAATTATCAGAAGCTTTTTTCACTTCAAATAATCAAGTCGAAATGATCCGCGTATTGTTTGTGCGGCTCAGAAATCTTATCTAACTGGCATACGATAACAAGACCTGCCGGCTCAACTCAGAGATCCCTTAATCTCCTTATTGTGCCGGTATTGCCCCTCCGGCGGGTGGGGAGAGCATGGTCTTAAGAATCTTAACTTCTAGCGAAGAGAATTACAAGAGTTTCAGGAGATGGATGGCTAACTGGTCTTTGAAGTAAGGCTCGTCAAATACTGTTTATACAGAAGATAAGAGAGATCACCATTTTGGACACCATTTTGGAGCGATTTAGCAACTCCCAAAAACACTCCACTAAATTCATATTTTCTTTTTTTTTTTAGTGTTTGCAGATTAATGTTTTTATGACGGTTTAGCAACTCCGGCCGGGTTGATCCAACATAAATGAAATCAGGTGATGGAGTCGTTGCACGTGATTTTCAGCGATAGCCCGAATTTTTGCGACGACATTTCATCGAAGTCCCTAGTGCCCCTCTTCTCTGTCCTCTTCCTTCTCTCAGACGGAAGGGAACTCATCAATAAGCCAATAATAATCAAAGACCATGGAACCGCTGAATTAGCCAGATGGTCGTGTCGTACTAGATGAAATAATTTATAAATTAACGAGGACGAGCTTGATGTGCAGATGCGATTTAGTCATATTTTCAGAAAACTTGTAATATTTTTTCTTGCTCGTTAAGAGTGTCTGAACAATTTTATTGCTACGACGAGGTTGAAAACAGTGTTTTTCGGTTATTTCGACCGATTTTTTAGTCTAATCAAAAATCACTATTTTGGACCTAACCCTACCTCAACCCTGAAAAAATCGTGTTTTTGGGAGTTGCTAGATCGCTCTATTGATTTACCCAACTGTAACCAGTGGTTTAAATTAACCTTGAATTGAGTGCAGGTTACTAATGTTAGGGCAGAAGATCGGCCTCCGTTACCGGTATAACCGGCGAAAAATGATCCACGGGAAAATGTGGTACACGTCAGTCATTCGTTTGATGAATGCCTTCGCATAAGCGCCTTGACACCCTGAGCATGTGTTCTTCCGGCGGATGGCTGAAGGCTCCGTCCCCGCCGAAAAGGAG
This sequence comes from Sugiyamaella castrensis, assembly GCA_030583505.1. Classification (NCBI taxonomy): domain Eukaryota; kingdom Fungi; phylum Ascomycota; class Dipodascomycetes; order Dipodascales; family Trichomonascaceae; genus Sugiyamaella; species Sugiyamaella castrensis. The sequence continues at coordinate 124,620 of JAJMIF010000030.1, read as the reverse complement.
TTCGCTTGTGTTAAGTGGAAGGAAGCGAAAGACATACATCGAGAGATGTCTGAGATGACTTCTACTAAATCAAATAAAATTATTATTAAAAGTTCCACAAATATCGGTGACATGAATTTTCTGCGAAGTATTGTCATACTGTACTTGTATTTAGACGGTTATTGGCGGGGAACGTGTAATAATAATTATTGGCTAACAGTGAGAGTGGGGTATGCATGAAGATAATTAAACCTTAAACACGCTGTAATAAGTGGTGGGTTCTTAATTGACATAGTTAAAATACTATAGCTAGGAAGAAATTTTCGAGAGGAGAGTATAATACTGTAGTATGTCATATATCCTCGGACTCGTCCTCCCTCTCCATCTATCCAAACATATAATATTTCCGCTTATCCTACAGACTACGATTCGTTTTAATGGCTCTAATTTATGGCAGCTACTGAAGTTCAAATAGCGCCGTATAACGATTTGGGCGGTAATAATAACCCCGGAAAAAAATTATGACGCACGGTCCTTGCAAGACTAACGTTTAAACGGTTAACCCTAATATACTTTTTGACATTTCGTCATTTTTGACTCACCGAACTCGGTGATTTCGGTGAAAAAACTATTTTTGAATTGACTTTCTTTTCGTTCTATTTTAGATATATCTATATATCTTAAGGAATCAATTCAATAAAATTCCATTGGAAGTTTTTTTAGTAAATTGAGGTGTACTATTAAACTGAAATGAACTGAAACCTGAGTCAGAGTAGATAGAAAATTATTACATACCCATCTGCCAGGGATTCGTTTATCTTCCTTACAAAACGAAATGTCATCGTCAACTACATCTGTTAAGAGCGGTGATAGTGTCAGTAATGGCTCTATCATCGAAAGGTCTCCTTCTGCTGCAAACGATAGACCGCCAAAGCACCTTAGTCATTTTGGTGGGTTTGTTGCGGGAGGTTTAGCTGCATGTGGAGCTGTTACAGTGACAAATCCAATAGAATTAATCAAAACAAGGTGAGTAGTATTTGTCTTGATTCAGGGCTCTCGTGCCAGACCCCTATCTCAAAGTACGGCCGGGTGAAGTGGACACGGTGATATAAACCGAGGTTTACCTCTGCATAGATCCTCAGTTTGTCTTCTCCTTCTCATTGGTCCCTGTTCCTTTGCTTCCCTCGGGATTTTTGGCTGTTCTATAGCTGTTCGAAAGTGTCGTTCTATTTAGTTAATGGGCATTCCTAGCTCGACCAGTGACGCACTGAGCGACCCAAGCTGACTCTTTTTAGAATGCAACTTCAGGGAGAACTAGCACATAAAGGAGAAGCAGCTAGAGTATATAGAGGACTTTTCCAGGGTTTAGCAACGATATTTAAACATGAAGGAATTCGAGGATGTCAAAAGGGTTTATTCCCAGCATATATATATCAGATTGGTCTTAACGGATGTCGTCTTGGATTTTATGAACCAGTAAGAAGAGCTCTTAATTCCTTGTTTGGTTATGAATCTACAAATCAACAATTCGGCTTAAATGTAGTTGCTGGTGCTAGTAGTGGAATCATGGGAGCTATTTCTGGTTCCCCTTTTTATCTTATTAAAATTCGTATGCAATCCTATTCTCCAGTATTTAAAATCGGTGCTCAGACCCATTATACTAGTACTTATCATGGATTATCAACTATATGGAAAACAGAAGGTATTCGAGGGTTATATCGAGGTGTGGATGCAGCCATTTTACGTACTGGTGCTGGATCAAGTGTACAATTACCTATTTATAATTATGCTAAAACAATTGTCGAAAAATATGATCTTGCTTCTGATGGACCTGTTCGACATCTTTTAGCTAGTGCCGTAAGTGGATTAGGAGTTTGTGTTGTCATGAACCCCTGGGATGTACTTATGACTAGAATGTATAATCAAAAAGGTAATCTTTATAAGAACCCATTTGATTGTTTATATAAAACTGTTACAATTGAAGGTCCTTTAGCACTGTATAAGGGATTTATCCCTCATTTACTGAGAATTGGGCCTCATACTATCTTGACTCTGACATTTATGGAGCAGACGATGTACTGGATGAAACTATTAGAAGGTGTTCCTGTATAGCACCAAAAAAATAAATATGCATAAGATAGAATTAACCAAAAGTTGTGAGAATTGTACCTCTCCGTAGGCTGCCGAACCTGGTCCCTCCTTCGTTTGCCTCCGGCAGTTGGCGTAGGTAGTTGACCCTGTAGCTCTGGCAAAAATCGGATGATCTGAGACGTCGCTGGACACGCAGACACGAGCCTTGGGCATAGCAGAATTAAAATGACAACGTCTTTAACAATGAAATTAGTAATATTCGTCTGAACTGTTCTCGTTTCAAGTATTGTGAAAACTATCGACCCATAAATAACTTTTTATCCGAGAGTGATTACCTTCTACGATAAAACTTTCTTGGCATATTTTTGTGCTGACACGATCCGCACGATTATATCATTATAATCATTAGCCTTCCCATTCTCTGAGGTAACGGCCAAATAAGGAGGTATGTAAGGGGTAAACCAGCTATGATGAAATCCAAGGAGCCAAAAGGGGCCAACGTATAATTTCTTCAATCGATTTCGTTTCCATCTCATAAAGATCACAAAAACGATGGAAGAGCTTAGGCTGATAAGTCTGGATAATAGTCAACAAAAGCGCTTTTGTTAAGCGCTCCTTTGAAATAGAATTTAGTTTCCTTTGCATTGTCTTCAAAAAATGTGCTATATCATCCCAAGATTCTATATTCTCGGGCCATATCGGATTGGTCGTCATCCTAATCAACTCCATTGTTCTATTTAACGGAAGAGTACCATATTCCGTGTATAATTAAGACCATCAATTTGACTAGTTAATGTTGCAAACACAAATGTAGTCAATGTTCTAGTCAATGTTCTAGTCAATGTTCTAGTCAAGATCCAAGTTACATCCAAGTTGCAAAACCCCTCTGACTTGGATGGACGTCTATTTCCTCATCTGTTTTATTTTCCAGTTTTAGATCAATTGCCATACCTGCTTATACAATACCAATATACCATTCAGCAAAGTTATCAGTATTTTCCAACCTAACATCGGGATCTATCTCTACTAACTCCGGGTCTATCATTTTTAAGGATTCAAAAGTGAGCACGCACTAGGTGAATGATCCTCTACTATATTCGATATACTAGAGTGGAAAATCTTAGAAAATAAACTTTGGAAAAGCAAATATCAACTCTATGTTCCCGTAATTATTTTCATCAGATAAGATCGATAATCTCCTTTGTTAAAAAGCTTGCTTTATCTTATCATGACATGTAACGTTAAGGTTATATGTGTTAACCGTATGAACATAGTTAACTGTTAACAACGTTAACCGTTAACATTAACGTTTAACGTTAAGTTAAGTTAACCAAAAGTACGTAGTCGCATATGTACGTTCATACGTAACTTACGCCTACGTTACGTCATTTTCCCGGTGTGAAAAAATACTTTCTCCTTTGGGAATATATGGCCAGATGCAGAGAGATATCCTGTACTGTACCGTTCTGTACCCCGCTAAACCCTGCTGTAGTACTAGCACTGAATCTATCACCGACAGCATCTCTGCCCTCCGGGAACTTTAATACTATCATTTCTCAGGATTTCTGTTGTAGAGAAACGCTCTAACACATGGCCATATATTACTTGATAACAGCTAAGCTATCAAGCTTCTTCTGAATCCAAAAGGCATATAATTCTGCTTCTACTGATATGCTTTTTTGCCTATGACTGAGATAGCGGTATCCATCACGTCTATAAATCTGAAAGAATCTACCACATCTACCACACTGTAGTAAGTTAGTTGTCTTCGATTTAAGGGCTCTGCCTCCCCGATTCAGTTTTGTAAATATTCACGCTAAAAAAGCACTTTTAATCGAATAAATAGAAAGTGTTATATAATAATATATCAAGTAAAACAATATCAACACATAACAGAGCATCAAGAATTGTTACTAGATTCTACAACGCGAACTCCTGCAATTACATATCCATTAGTACCAGTAGGAGCCGTCGCCGAGGATGTATTAGGACTAGGTTGTTGTCCTTGATTTGTGACATTAGTGTTTGAATGCTGATGACGAGAAGAACTACTTCCACTACTAGTACTACTACCAGCATTAGAAGGCACGCACCAATGACGATGGAAACTCCAGGCTTGTAATTGGCAATCTTTACTGCAATACTTTGTTCTTTTACATCTACGACATTTAGCAAATTGTCGAGGGTATTCTTCCCATTTTCCACATTCGAAATTAGCACATTGACGAATACCACCTCGAGATTCATTTTTACGACATGAATTCCGCATAATGACCCCAGCCCAATATTGAATTTCCCGAGGGAAATGTTTTAAGGTGAATTTTTCTACTAACGGAAAGATATTTATAGAATCACCAAGATATTCACTATCAATATCTTTGTCAGCTTCAAAGTCGTAATCATCATAATCCCATTCTGAACTTGAAGATGAAGATGAAGTACCTGAGGAGGAAAAACAAGAAGAAGCCATATATTCAGCTTCTGATTCTTCATCTACGTCCATTCCATCATCACCCGATTCTGCCGATCGGGTCACCATAGTGGGATTATTGCTTTTATTATTATAAATAGCCTTTTTTAACAATGGTGGTTTATTAGGATCTCTAACAGATAATTTTGGAACCAAATGACTATTTTGTAAATTGGATTTTAAGTATGCATATTTAGAAACAAATGCCAAAATTTCAAGAGCCCAAATAATATCTTCTTCTCGAGCCACAATAACATGATTTTGGAATTGTCTAGGCACAACAGCTACAGCAGATGTAACACTACCCGAAACAGCTCCTACTCCACCACCACCAATTCCAACTCCAACAGAAGGACCTCGACTAACTTGGTCAACCCCAAGCCCAGTACCAGTAACGGTTAAAGTTGGACCCCCACCAACTTCAGCTCCAACTCCGACGCCAACGCCTACACCAATACCAGTACCAGTAGCCGTAGTCGCAGTTTGAATAGCGCCTTGAGGCTGCTGTTGACGAACCACATCTACAGACCAAGAAGGTAAATCATCTTCAGTTGGTGCATCAGGGTCGACAATAGCTGTTCTGGAAAGATGAGATGGTGTAGGTGTGACACTATCTTGATCATGACGACGATTTTGTTCAATTTGCTCATCATCATCATCATCATCATATTCTACTTCACGTTCATGACCAAGACCTACAGTTGATATTGAAGAAGCCACTCCAGGAGATACTGAACGAATTCTATCAGCCATTGATGCTTGAAGTTGAATTTGAAGTTGTTGCTGCTGTTGCTGCTGTTGGCTATGTTGTTGTCGCTGTTGCTGTAATCGTTGTTGAAGTTGTTGTTGTTGCAATTCAAGTTGTTGTTGCTGTTGTTGGATTTGTTGTTGTCTTTGTTGAAGCCGTTGCTGAAGTTGTTGCTGCTGTTGAAGTTGTTGTTGTTGCTGCTGCTGTTGATGTTGTTCCTGTTGCAGCCGTTGGTATTGTTGAAGATGTTGCTGAAGTTGTTGCTGTTGTTGTCGAAGATGCTGTTGCTGTTGTTGAAGTTGTTGTTGCTGTTGTTGAAGCTGTTGTTGTTGCTGCTGAAGAAGATGTCGTTGTTGTTGCTGCTGTTGAAGTTGATGTTGTCGTTGCTGTCGTTGCTGTTGTTGCTGTTGTTGCTGTTGTTGCTGTTGTTGCTGTTGTTGCTGTTGTTGCTGTTGTTGCTGTTGTTGCTGTTGTTGCTGTTGTTGCTGTTGTTGCTGTTGTTGCTGTTGTTGCTGTTGTTGCTGTTGTTGCTGTTGTTGCTGTTGTTGCTGTTGTTGCTGTTGTTGCTGTTGTTGCTGTTGTTGCTGTTG
>JAJMIF010000030.1:68586-118642 GCA_030583505.1 Sugiyamaella castrensis | reverse complement strand
CAGGTGAACCACGAGCATAAGTATGAAAAACAGCATTTGAAGCTTGAGAATGTAAAGGAGGCATTCTCGGATTAGGTAAACTTGTTCGAAGAGAATTAGCAGGAACTGAAGAAGCTACAGTTGCAGTTGCAGTGGCAGCAGCAACTAAAACATTTTGAGCAAAAGAAGAATTAGTCACAGAAGTTGACATTGGTCTTCTCTCATTGGAAGATGAAGAAGAAGAAGCATGATTATGATTATGATTATGATTATGATTGTGATTGTGATTGTGATGATGATGTTCACCATGATTATGTTGTTCAAAACTATCTAATGAAGAAATTGATGAAACTGATGAAGTTGAATCTAATGAAAATATAGAAGATGCAACACTTGAGGCTACAGAAGCATTTGAAGCATTTGAAGATATCGGACGTAATTGGTTTTGAAAAGGGACATCACTTGCGCTATTAACACTTGTACCACTACTACCACTACCACCACTACTACCAATACTACTACCAGTACCAACACTACTACTAGAACCAATTCTTGTACCATCACTATTAACACGACTCGAAGAACGACTAACACCAGTATGAATTAATTTACCATTATTAATATCATAACCTTTTGATTTTTCCATAGTATGAAGGAAATTATCAAGGACAGTTGTAATAACAGGTATTAAACCAGCATCAACAACTCTACCACGAATATGTTCGGTACCTCTTGTTCCTAAAAATACTAGACATTGTAAAGCAAGTGTCCATTTCCAAGCAGTTAGCATAGTAAGTTCTTTAGAAACAGTAAGTTTATCAGGATCATGAAAATCATCTCTACATTCTTTTAAAATTGCAACTAATCTTTCTAATCCACCATCGATACATAAAGTTTCACGGACCCTAGCAGATGACGATGCTAAATAAGTGAGATGATTTAAAGAATTAACCAGAGGTCTATCGGCTGTGCAATCGAGAGCTCTACGATCATATAAAGTAGTTGTAATAGAAACAGCAGCTCGATTAGAAGGCACTGACCGAAAGTTTGACTCTCTCATTTCATAGGGGGTGATGACATGTAAGAGGTAAACGAATGTTTAAGAATCAATAAAAGAATTAAGAACTGAAAAACGGAAAAACTGAATGAACTGAATGAGCTGAATGAACTTAATGAACTTAGTCAACTCAATCAACTAAACCAACTGAATCAACTAAATCAACTCAATCAACTAAATCAACAATCAACTAAATCAACAATCAAATAAATCAACTCAATCAACTAAATCAACTAAATCAACTAAATCAACTCAATCAACTGAATCAACTCAATCAACTAAATCAACTCAATCAACTAAATCAATAAATTTTCAACCACCTAATAACTAGATCAACAAGATCTTAAGAACCTTTCTGTACAGCAGTTCTTCAAGATTAGGTTATTATAATGTGGCAATGTTGCTTTTGATAAATGATCCCTCCTGATAATTTTCTGATAATTTTCTAATAGATAATTCCAATAGATAATTCCAATAGATAATTCCTTCCAATAAATGATTCCTTCCAATATATGATTTCCGGATTTTTCTCCGTTGTCAATCAGTTGAAATTGTCTTTTTCGGTGGCGTACACACGCGCGGCCACTGTCCCTTAGTAAAAAGGCACACAAAAAAACACCCACAAAAATCACACCAAAAAATCCACTAGTACTACTACTACTCCCTTCTTAAAGAAAGAAGATTGAAATATTAATAAAAAGAGAGAAACAAATAAATAATAATCAGTCTCTCTATTATAATATAAAGAGATGATAAAAACTTCAAACAATAAATACAATCCAGAAGTTCCTGTGTTTATTGAGTGATTGATTGTCAACCTAAGAGGGAGAGATAAAATAACGTGGTAAAATGAAAACGTGAGAAAAAAAATGGTGAAAAGCCCACAAAAACAAGAGAGCGAGGTAAGGGATAGAAGGGGCGACAGATTTGTACAGTACAGTAAACAGCAGTACAAAACAAAACTAAACGGCGAAACTAAAATGAGCAGTAAAAAGAGTGTGGAGTAGGTTAAGGAAACATTTTGTGGTGGCGGCGGCTGCGTTCACGTATAAAAGAAAAGCGATAGCGGCGTACGTACTTTACCGTAAAAGTTTAGAGTGGTTAGAGACACAGAATCGGTGGCAACAAGGGAGGGTAATGATTAGGGTAAAGGGTTTCGTTTCGGCCGTATTTTCCTTATTTGCATGTATATATCCTACTAGCAGTATATACACGATTACGGTATGTAATTTACTGTGTGAGTTGTACACATCACAACTGCTGCTGCTCGTACAGTACATAGTAGTCATAAAAAAAGCTATAACAGTTATAACCGCCGTAGGCATGGTTCAAGTCGAAATTACGTACTTCTGCATGTACCAACTGGCCCTGCCCTTTGCTTTCCTCCCTGGTTTCTCGGCTGAAACGCAGCCTCAGACTTCTAGCCCCCCACTCAATTTCTGTCAGACTATAGACAACCAAGAACATCGACGGTACCAACGGCGGCAGCGATCTGGGGCTCAGTCCAGACTGTGCAGTCGCGGATGAACACCTCGTTGGTATGCACTTACTTTCCATCATTGAGGTTGTCCTGAGCAGTTCGCATTTATCATATATAGTTAGAAACCATTAGTAAGCCTTACGTTTCATTGGTTAACAAACTCGGCCATATTGCACCTAATTCGGCACGGTTGGGGCGATTCCTACGGAACTAACTTGGTGCGGTGAGTACAATGAGGACCTTATGAGGTTCTACTACTGTACGTATACGTAAGCACGTACGTGGTGAGATTAACGGCTCGGTAACAGGTTAAAAGTAAAACTACACAGTTGTCTACACGCTTGCTGTAATAGGATTCTCCGAACCCTGAACATTTCTAGCTGAGCCAAAGATTAACTCACTGCTATTATTTAACGTTAGCACTTCGTACCAGGAGTGAAAGTTAAAGTTTTGTTAGCGTCAAAGTAAGTTCGGAGATGACATATTTTAATGTAATTAATTACCTGGTGTTTACCGTTTTAAACCGTATAAAAATTAAATAAAATCTTCACAAGAATGTGTGCCGTTAAGTAAAAAGAATATTCTATTATTCTTCAAGATGCAAATTATAGCGGATAAGTTACTAAAGAATTAATCAGCAGAGCAAGAAATAATGCCGACAGCGGCTTTTCAAAGCGAACTGAGTAGCTGTTTCCTACTATGTTGAAACGAAAATAAGATCAAGATAATTGCTACCAATGAAAGAGGGGAAAAAGATTTATTCAGGGTCGGAAAAGAAATTGTTCAATTGCTTCATGCCTTCTTATCATAAAACCCTAGCCACAATCAACAGTTTCGCGGCAAAGTTGACCCCTAGTCCGCCTTCAGCTCCTTCGCTCAGGTCTTGTTACTAATGGGATAATTCTTGAGCGTAGCAAGAGCTACATTTGCGCTGTTGCCCGTCTCGCTCGGGTTCTTTCATTGATGGCGTTTCTCCAGTAGCGAGAGCCAGGGCGCTCCGGAGGTAGAGACGACGATCGGCTTGAGAACAAGCTCAGGGCGATACCGGTTTTATACGTACGGTTTGCGACCGTAGAGTTTTGACCGGTCACGTAGCTCCTGTTCTAAGGCAACCAGAAGATAGTAAAGCAAACAGATGCTAAGCACTGTCGTCAAGAGAAACTAAATTATCTGAAAAATAAAAGATATTTCTAAACCAAAATCTATCGTCTAATAATATAATTTAATGTTCTTTTTCTAATTACATGAAAGCAACAATTGCAAGGGTGAAACCGGTCAATCCAACAATGGTAGCAGAGAAGGTTTTAATAGATGAACCACCGGTCTGGACAACAGTGGCAACCGAAGTTGCCGCAGCAGATTCAGAAGTTGTGACATTAGCAGCAGATGATGAAACGACAACTGGAGAGGATGTGGAACTGGTTACAGCAGAAGATGATGATGATTCTTCAGAGGAAGATCCGGACTCAGAAGAGGAAGACAATGAACTAGCGGAAGCGGATCCAGAAGTAGAACTAGTCTCAACAGCAGAAGATGATTCAGTAGTAGAAGGAGATTCAGAAGTTGTGGACTCGGAAGATGAAGAAGAAGATGATGATGAAGTAGAAGATTCAGTAGAAGATTTAGAAGAAGTTGAAGAGGTTGAAGTTGAAGTTGAAGTTGCACTTGAAGTTGCACTTGAAGACGATGATGATGCAGAAGAAACGACAGCTGCACATGAAAGATTAAACAAAGGAGTAGTACTCAAAGTTGAACCAACAAGACCAAAACTAGGACTAGGAGTAACAGGATAAGCGTCTTGAAGAGTATACCAAAAAGTATTGATTGATCCAAATAAAAAGTCGCAACCAACTTCATCCCAATAAGTTTTAGCATTAGCAATACTAGCAACAGCTAAATTCTCATTAGATCCACTTACAGGCCAACCAGTTTCAGTGATCCAAATATCCTTACCATCAGCAACAGCTTGAACTTGGTCATAAGCGGAAAGAAATAAAGCTTTGGCATCACTAATAGAATTTGACATGGTATTTTGGAAATATGGATAAGCATCACTAGAAATAAAATCAACTGCATCAATAACAGCAGAATTAGATCCATTAACCCAAGCTGTCCAAGTATCAACATGAGTAATAGGAACATCACTTAAAGCAGTACCAGATAAAGAAGATTTAACTTCTGTAATATAAGCAACAAGAGTATCTGGATCAGCACCAGTACCTTCATCAGCAAGAATACCCATTGGAGAATTTCTATAAAGATCTTCACTACCAACAGAAACAGCAATAACTAAATCAGTAAAAGAAGTACCATATGTACTAATAGCACTAGTAAGAGCAGCAAGTTGATTATCAAAATCATCTTGACCACCTGATGCCCATAAACCAAGGAAAAGACTTGTACCTTGGCTTACTGCAGCAGGAATAGCTTCACTAGGAGTATTAGTAGTACCAGCTTGGATAAGAGTATAAATACGAGCAGCATTAAAATCTTCAACTCCTATAAGATTCTTTGCAGTAGAGAATAAACTTTCATATTCTGCTTGAAGAATAGCAGCTCCAGAAGAATCGGTTGAACCATAGTTGAATCCTTTAATAACAGAAGCTGATGAGACAGCTGCAGCAGTCAAAATACTTGCAATAGCACAAGTAGTAGAATATTTCATTTTTACAATTGTATCTCTTTCTATAATACAAATATATTGAAAAAAAAAAATCAAACGATTAATCAAAGAAAAGGGTATTCAAAATTCGAAATGAAAGTAAAAAGAACAGTCAATAAAAAAATTAAAAAAATTAAAAAAAACCTATCGAACTGAAGTGAGGATTTTTTTATATATCGATCGATAAACGAAAGCTGAGGAAAAATTAAAATTAAAAATAAAGTTGAACGAAAAGGTTGAAAAAGGAAAATAAAGAAAGATAGAATAATAAATCGAATAAAACAAAGGATATAGCAAAAGGTAAAAACAGGAGAAGTTGAAAAAGAAGAAGAAGATCTCCTATTATATATGTTATGACATCCCCCCCCTCTATAGGCTTATAAGATCTGCTTATTTAACTTTTCCATGCGGCTTCATAAGGTTTTCACTACACATTGTGTGTTAAAATAACAGGCGGCGGCACTAGTAAACTAATATTAGTTTGCATGTCGTCTTTCTCGATCATGCTTAAACAGGGTTAGTTCGAGGGTTAGGACAGACAGCAATTACCAAAAATAGATCCTGTCCAGAAATCTAATGCAACATCACCGTTGGCCTAGTGACAAAACGGTATCTAACTGATCTGTTAACTTAAAGTTGATCATATCATCACAACAGATCCAAATGGGATATATCTGCGTTTGGCGGCTTCGCTCGAGGCTCAGCATATGTTGTCCTTCGGCGCACATGAACACAAAGACAGGGATCCTATCTGCCTCGGATCCCCGGCGGCTGAGGCGCTGTCCGAGCCTGTCCCAAACCCTTTTGTTCGCTTCGCTCGAGTTCTGTCACTGCCCTTTCCGTCGGAGTAAGATAAGTCCTCCTAGCTCTCTTTATTTCCTTATAGTAGGGGACGCTTGGTTGAGTGAGTGAGCACCGGTACTTGATTGATCAGGAAGCTGCTAATCTCTTTACAAGCTCTCTCTGTATACCCTGTGATATCTCTGTATCTCTGTATCACTCACATTCGTCAGAGGCATTTAAACTCTAATGTTAATTGACGGATTCAGGCAACAGGTTATCCAGCCTGCCACATAATTTCAAGTCGGGGTATGAGTTTTGTTCACATGTTTGCAATTAGCCATTATCAAGTTAACGTTTTAGGAAACTGAAGTTATACTGCGTTGAACTTAACTTAGAAATTTTGTTAACTGTAACTGGTTACTACTGTATAATAAAACATAACAGTTATCAAGTAAAACAATATCAACCTTTGCAGCTAGGCATCGTGTGGCTGTTGAAATAGAGTCTAGAGATTATAGGGTGATGCTACAACAGGTTAGGGTACGGAAGGAAAAAAATGTTTTCTGATATAAATATTCTACGTAGACCTGACTCATTAGTTCAGTTCTTTTCTTTTTCCTTACTGAGCTAAACTAACTCGTTAGCTGTATCTTGATATAAAGTTATAATGAATATAGTGAGCTAAACTAACTCGTTAGTATTGATAAGAGCGCGGACATACTTCAACTGGCTTGCGACGTGCGGCGATATGTTTCACCAGAGGATATTCTCGCCTATTACAGATTGTGCAGCATAAGATCTAATGAAAGTTTTTCCGTTGATGCCTAATGAGGTAATTTTTAGTAAACCGGAAAGCCGAAACAGGAAAAAAAAAATTTCAATTGATGGCCTTATTCGTATCTAAGGCGATTCTCTTATTGATGATCTGAGGAGCCCTTAGCAGCCTTTACGCCCAGCCTCATATAGGTGGCTTTAATAATTGTAAGCGCAAAGAACTCGAGATGCATTCGACTCGTTCTTAGGCTTTTCTAAGCATTGATTAGAACTGGCCCGCAACCTTTTTCTGCGTCAATGTAAGCGCATAGAACTCGAGATGCAGTTAACTCGTTGTCAGGCTTTTCTAACCATTTGTTAGAACTGGCCCGCAACCTTTTTCTGCGTCAATATGTAGGCCCTGTCTTACTCCGCAGACTGGACGCGTACCTACACATCAGGGGTCCACAGCGTCCAGACCCCTTCCCGGCTCTCGCTCGACCTGCCCCTTGGCTACCTCTGGTCGGCCGATGCTGGCTGATCCCTGGCTATATTCATACTGGATGGGCCCTTACTTAAAGTTATGAGGGCAAATCTCGAGCGAAGCGAAAGCTAGCCAGAGATCTGGGGCTATTCCCCAGCCGCCGGAAGCAAACCCATTTTTTTCGGGTGGCTCCAGCGGCCGGCAGCTACGCAGACGTTGTAGTGTGTTCAGATTCCGTCGCCGATGGACCGTTCTCGAACAGGGGGAGAGAGCCACAGCGGCCGGAAGCAGACAAGATCTTTCTGCTGTGTCAATATTGAAGAGGCTCTTGATCATATATACGCTGTAAAATTTTATTCTCTATTTGTCTTTTGACATATTACATACAACAAACACAATTATTATCTGAAAAATAAAATTTTTATAATAATAGCAGTAACGAAATAAATATTAACATTGAACTTATTGATATTGTTGAAGCTCCAGATGTATTTTCCACTGGAGACAGTTGTGATGGTGTGCTTGTCTGAACTGCAACAGAACCATTTGACCCTGATGAACTTGAACCAGATACCACTGGAGCTACAGGAACCACTGAACCTGCAGCAGAGGAAACTGAACCAGATGCAATAGGAGCTACAGGAACCACTGAACCTGTAGAAGAGGAAGTGGCAACAACTTCTGGAATACCAGTGGTTACAGCACCAGTTGCAGTCCCGCTACTGTATGGAACTGTGACAGTCACTTCCAAGACCTCAACAGTGTAAATAGTAGAGCCTGACGAGGTAGAATAGGGAACTGTGACTGTGGAAGTCTCAATAACAGTAGAAAATTGTTGACCTCCTTCGGTAATAATACCAGATGTAGCAGATGTAGTTGCAGCAGAGACTGAAGAAGAAGAACCTGAAGAAGAGCTTGGAATTGAAGAAACTGAAGAAACTGAAGCAGAAACTGGAGAAGATACTGCAGATGAAGAAGAAACTGAAGATGAAGATAAAGCAGGAACTGAAGATGAGGCAGAAACTGAAGATGAAGCAGGAACTGAAGATGAAGCAGAGACTGAAGATGAAGATGAAGCAGGAACTGAAGATGAAGATGAAGCAGGAACTGAAGATGAAGCAGAAACTGAAGATGAGGCAGGAACTGAAGATGAAGATGAAGCAGAAACTGAAGATGAAGCAGGAACTGAAGATGAAGCAGAGACTGAAGATGAAGATGAAGATGAAGCAGAAACTGAAGCAGGAACTGAAGATGAAGCAGAGACTGAAGATGAAGATGAAGCAGAAACTGAAGATGAAGCAGAGACTGAAGATGAAGATGAAGCAGAAACTGAAGATGAAGATGAAACTGAAGACGAGGCAGGAACTGAAGATGAAGCAGAGACTGAAGATGAAGATGAGGCAGAAACTGAAGATGAGGCAGGAGATGAAGCAGAAACTGAAGATGAAGCAGAAGACGAAGACGAAGATGAAGATGAAGCAGAAACCGAAGAAGAAACTGAAGAAGTAGTAGTGGCAGAAACTGTAGCAGAAGTAGTGGTGGCAGATACGCTAGAAGAAGTCGATGTTACAGTTGGACTTGTAATTAATGATGAAGTGCACACAGTATAAGCAGGTTCCACACATGCCGTAAATGGGAAAGTAGGAAGAGCCTCGGATCCAGGAAGGATGCTGAGAACAGCATTAAGGAGTCCAATAGCGGTATCGAGAGTGCCAACAACAAGGATCGATAAAGTACAAGGAAGCTGCCATTCTTCAATAAGTTCTATAGTCAATTGGACCAGACCAACGATATCAGTTACAATAGTATCTCCTAATCCTTCAATAGCCAACAATGGTGATTCGGCAGTAAGCAAAGTAAGAGCACCGGCAATGTTACTAAGAGAGGCGGATAAAGCATCAGCAATGGCTTCCACATCACAAACAGCAGTATTAACAATCTGACCAACAGCGGAAATAGCATCATTCAATGTTTCAGAGACATCACTTATGGCACTCGAGACTTCTGAAACTGTTGAACCTCCTTTAAGGACTGCAGTTAAATGAGCCACTGCGGTATCAACATCACCCAACCCAGCAACTAATGTAGAAGCGGGGCCTGTAAGAGGTGGACATCCACCTGAAGGTGTCGGAGTCAAGCATGATTGTCCAAATACACCTCGAAGTATGGTAAAGCTTACAAAAGCAACAGTTGAGAATTTGACCATCTTTAAAAGTTAATAATAATGAAAGTGATTTTGTGGACAAATTTAAATATTAACGAGCGTGAAAGAAGAATTATTTATAACGAGTGGACAGTTCTGGGTAAGAACTTAGTAAGAATTTTCTGTTCGTGTGAAAAACTTGTGAAGATAGTGAAGTAGAAAAATACAAGTTTTGAAATAAAAACCTCGCATGGACGGGATATTGATGGGTCTTATATAGTGATTCAGCGCGAATCTTTTGTTTGTTACGATTGGTGTCTCCTATAAAATATTAGCGATAGATACTACTTCTGTATCTACTTTTTTTTGGGCGAGAAGGGCTGCAAACTTTATCTTGCCTCAGTCAATCTTTTTTTTACCTCCGTGATGTTGTCGAACGAAATAGTTCCTTTGGAATGCTGACTATAAGATGATTTCCCCTCTCTTCAAGGTAATAGGAATCAAAAAAACAAAAAAGACCGTGGGGATCTTATACTGGTGAAGCTGCAATAAACCCAGGGGATTCTTAAAGAGATAGAAGGAGATCTCAATTAAGGTACTGAAGCATCTTTAACCCGTTCTAGTATGATCGACTGACTTAACCATCCTAATCTGCGATTAAAATTCCCGATCTGGATCAATTGCATGTATACTGATCGGGTAATTATTTCATGCAGGGATTGGAAATTGGCACTGTGCGTCAAGCTAAGACCCCACGTCAATCAAGAACCTTTTGATAACTGCGCGTAAAACCGTTTGGCTATCATATACCAAACCTAGGAACACGTTACAACACAGTTAACATTACGTTAAGATATTGTTGATGGGAAAGCTTGTTGGGATCTCAAAGAATATATTGATCGGATTGGATGCTTCCATCACCCGATCTTGCTCTTTGCCTCGATTTCGCAAATATATGTACACAAATCTCTTTCGTTCACGCCATCTACTTTGAGGTGCCACATATTTTCAAATCATATAACAAACTATTCGCAAAAAATATAGCAAATACTCTTGAAGACCCTTTTTTTAAACTTATTAACGAAATCGATATTTAACGAATATTAATTTCTAGTCCAGGGGTATTGCGGGGATAGTCCTATCTCCGCGACTAGTGATCTATCTGCCCGACGACTCCTTTCTCTTTTACCCACGACCACCTCTGTTGTTATTGCGGCAAAAAATCATGATATCTCTTCCCTATGCATCATGCAAAGTGAAGTGGCCTCTTCTTGTTGCATCCAGCCTGATTTTGAACATAGGCAGTTTTCCTTTTTCAGTCGTTGTCAGACACATTCAGCTGCTCTAAAAGGTACAGTACCTGAATATTTAGTCTATTACAGCAACAGATATTTCATCCTTACGTAATAAATTAATTAACTTAAATCAGGTACCTATATGTATCATGCTATACAGGGATGATCGGCCAGTTACGGCAACTTATTAACTTATAATATAATATTTTTTTGATAGGTATCCTGCCAAGAAAGAGGCAAGAAAAAGGGGCCGCATAGACCTAATATAGGTTTGGAATCAAGCAGAGAGTCAAATTCGAACAATTAAATTAAGGAACCGAGCGTAACGAGCATGATTTGAGAAAGAAAGGGTCTGAGAGTGTGGAGACGAAGGCGTATGTAACTGTCCTCGTCTTTTTGAGGCCAGTGAGCATATTTTTAAGGATCTCAAATATGTCGAATAATTTAATACCAAAAATTGCTGAGCGTTTCTCGACACACCTTTAAATTTGCTCTGTTAACAGTTTGATAACACAAGCCTCTTCTGGCTCCGGCGCTGGGGGCTCTAAAATCATACGCGTTGGTTTATTTGGGAGGGTTTCCCCGCCTTCTAGCTAATCTAGGGGTTTTTTCTTTTCTTGACATTTACGGGTAAATTCTACGCGTAGATTCGTGAAAAACTGAAGATATCACACATGTATATCTTCATAATGATAGACTATCAACTTTTAATTGGCTGACCAACAAACACGCTAGCTCTGCCTGCCTCTCCTGAGCCGTCGGCTCCATCGCATAAGTCTACATGCTACGATCTACCGATCGTTTAACGAATTTGAGAACTGGTTCAGAGTTAAACTAATCTGCAAGTCGCCTATTTGAGATGATCTGAAAATCAGCTATAAGTTAAGCACAGTAAGTTAACAGTTAGTTAACAGAAGTCAAGCGTACATATTCATCCAATGTCCTCCGATTTGACTTCAGGTACTCGAGTACAATTAGAACTTCGAATTAATTAAGCTAGGATAAATGTTAAATTTATTGTTAATTTAATGCTAACACTCATCGCTAAATTTAGTAGCGGAGTATTAGCAAGGAAATGGTGTGAGGCAAAACACATCAAGAACGCAGCAACATCTTGCTTTAATGATTTTTAAATCAGCATGAATCGGTAAGTGAAGTGCAGAAAAGTCCAATGCTGTCCGTGTTTTTTCAGATCCCAAGATGATGAGGATTGAGCCAATCGCAGTTATGTATGATTCTATGCCCAATCTCACTATTGACCACAGCGATCTCACATTATGGATCTTTTATGAAAAAAAAAGTCGATCGCGTAAATCAAGTAGATCGGGCACTATTGCATACCATGTGAAGGATTGACTCACTATTACAGATCGATATTAGATCTTTGACTATGAGGGCTGTATAGATTGAATTTTTTACTATATGTGTCTCGTGTCATTTTCTACAAGATCAGATGGGTTGAATAATATGCACCAAACTTTCAGAGAACTAAATAAAGTCAATGTTGGGTATAGAAATTCCAGTACCAGTAAGATATGTTTGGATATCAACGGCGTCTCGACTTTGAATCTATAAATTGACCGCCGATGAAGTGCATAGTAGTGCTGGAATTATTCGATCGGAAATTTCAGTTGCTCGTTCTGCAAGTTATAGGAACCATAATATCATCTCAGAATATCTGATTTATCAATTTTGTTCTAACGTTCGTTTTCGTATTCGATAATAGTTCGTATTCCGGCTACTCTAAAGTATTATCATCCAATGGTGAGTTGATCTAGTTATGTCTACTGTAGAATCGTTAGTGTACGATTGACTGTTCCATGCCCAATGGTTTTACATCCCTCATCCCTCGTATGATCAATATGATTTTAACGAAAAGAAGATCTGCACGAATATCTGTATCCGATGGTATTAATCACTCAGGTCAGTGTCTGTCTTCGGCCAAAGTTGCCGGTCTAGGATAGCATTATGATGTTTTATTGACTCTATACGTCCCTGCCGCTGGTAGTTCAATTGCGCCCAGCTTTACCATGCTGACTTTTCGTCTAGTTTCGGCTGATATTTCCTGCTCCCTGGCTCATAGATTTACCCCTGACGCCCATGTTTATCTCAACCCACTTCCGAGTAGTTTCTATTTGGCGACAAATAAGTGAAGTAGGTAAATGATTCTCAATCGAGGAAAGCAGGTAAATGCTTGTCAGCAGAGAGAAACGAGTACAATGTCTACGGCAGTGCCAATCGACCTACCAAACGTTCCTACGTAAAGCAGTCATCAGTCAATAGACGGAATTAGTTATTCCTATTCGATTCATTAATACAATTAATATTTTTTTTCGCCCGATGAAAAATGATCATCTTCAGTAACATAATAGTTATGTCGACATGAATTAGGTGGTGTCCTCGATTCATCAGCATAGTTAATGATCATGTTATTATAGTTGAATTCATACGACAATCATGACATGCCATTAGTCATATACGCTATATTTAGAAGGTTAGTTACTTGCCCCTTTAAAGAAGTATATAAGGACTCTTTTTTCCCATCCGTCCCACTTATTATTATTTTTGTCTTTGGAGAGGCGCCTCCCCAAACCACCGTATTTCGTTCAGTTTTGGTTGTATCTTTTTGGAATTGTCACCTATCTCAATAAGTAATTGGCAAGTTACAGACAAAGTATGACAGATTTGTGATTTACTGGTACCGAATTCACCAAATATTATTCAGTTTAAGCTATATATAATTTGCTAGAAATAAATTAAATTGCTAATTATAGAATACTACAAGTAGTCGAAGTCAACCGTTTCAAAAGCTCAGTGGTTGTTTAGAACATAGCCCTTGCACATATTTCGGTACATAGTAGATCCAGAAGAGGAAGATTCATACACAGTAATGAAGAAAGACTTCCTGTTGTATAAATCTTCAATTCTTCAAGAAAGCTTACGGCGAAAATGTATGGAACTAAGGCTAAGAACTAATTAATTCTGGTAGTTTTCTGGCCTCCTGAGCCACTTCATCGCATATTCGAGATCCGATTTGGTTTCCACATTGAATAGGTTAATCGGAATAGCATGATGGTGCCGGGGCCATAATCTAGGATCGCGATATCAACAGCTAGCTAAAAAAAGCTAAGGACTCTTGCAGCGCAGCATGACGTAATTTTGCACAAGTTTTTTAAACTTACAGTTTGTTATAAACCCTAAACTTATATATTCCAACTGATAACGGACGTGCACACCAGCCTCCCATGCGTCCCAAAAGCCAGGGCTAGCCAGTAAAATTTGTCAAAATCCCTCCGCAACTTCCGCTACCCCCACTCACGTCATTGCTCGGTTAAACTGCACCCACCACATTCTTACAAGACTTCGACCGTAGAAATATCCCCTGTCATCTCAATATCTTAGATTAATAATATTTATCAATCGTATTTAAATTTTTTTTGAGGAAATTCAGATCTCTATTAATCAGTTCTTTTCATTATGACTCGACCGGTAGTCGTGCAACCACTAGATATATCATTGCATCCATTGCTAGATCCAGCATTCGTTAAGGCATGGAATTCTAAAGTTGCTTATACAACTCCCGTTGAACTTGCGCCATCAATTCAACAATTCAGAGAAAATGCAATCCCACAGGTGGGTCCATGGGCTGCTCCTAAAATTGCAAGCAAGACCGATTATGAGATTGAACGTTCCGATTCTGAAGGACCCCCACTTAAACTTAGGGTTTATACCCCTGAAGGTAAAGTTCCAGAAGGTGGATGGCCTGTATTTCTTTATTTCCATGGAGGGGGATTTGTTATTGGGTCTGTTAAAAATGATGATTGGCTTTGTATAAATTTCAGTGCAACTGTAGGATGTGTTGTAGTATCTGTTGAATATAGACTTGCTCCAGAAGACATCTTCCCAGCCGCTGTAGAAGATGTATGGGAGTCGTACCTATGGTTAACATCTGATCGTGTAAGATCACAACTATCGGTACCTATTAATGCTGATAAAATTGTATCAGGTGGAAACTCATCTGGTGCAAATCTGGCTACAGTTCTGTCACATTTAGTGGTTCGCAAAACTAATGGTAATAAGAGACTGTTGTCACAAGTTTTAATAGTTCCAGTGGTTGATTGTACTGAAGCTCCGTCTTATGAATCTCGTATCAAACTGGCGAATGTTCCCGCTCTTACAACTTCTCGAATGGTTTGGTTCGTTGATCAGTACTTACCTAATAAGAATCAGAGAAATGACTTAGATGCATCTCCAGTTTTTAATAGTGATGACGATTTCAAGAGACAACCTGCTACCGCCTTTGTGGCTATATGCGAGACTGATGTATTAAGAGATGAGGGTTTATTGTATGTTGAGAAATTGAAGAAAAATGGTATTGATGTTACACTTAAATTTTATGAACGTACCCCACATTTAATTGTAGGAATGGCAGCTATACTTGAGGCTGGTCCTAAAATGATTAAGGATGTTAGTGATTATCTTGAGAAGGTGTTTTATTTGTGATTGGAGAACAAGGTTTGGGAAAGCAGCATTTATCTTTCCCAAATAACTTCTCAAGTTATTGCATAGTAAATTTTACTCAAATAGTGAAAAATATATTTTGGTTTGTTTTTGCTTGCTTCCGAAGACTGGTGGAAGTTTCCCCCACCTCGTACCCCGCTCTGCCTCCCATGGGAGCCCTAAGCTATCGCTACGCGCGAGGAACCCATACTACCACCGTAAGCCGCGCCATCACCCGCTGAAGGCAAATCCCAGTAGGGAAGCCGGCTGATCTTCTTGGTTTCGTTGCCGGAGTTTGAGAAAGAAATCTAACGGACGCTATAACCTGTTCGGGTGGTTGGTTCCCATACCCGCAGGCACAGTGTCCACAGTAAAGCTTCTAATACTTGAGAACAAATAGTAGAAAGATATCAACTGATCTCCGGGAAAGATAATATGAACTAGGCATAGTTGAAGATATCGACGAAAAGGGGACCTTAAGGGGTGCGTGAACTGGGGCTCCCCGCATAAGATCGAGCTCGGAAAGATAAGCGGTCATGACCTGGGTAGACTGGCTACCCCACATATGATCGTGCATAGATAACGGAGCTCGGAAAGATAAGCGAGAAGGAAAAAATTCATATATCAATTATTATTCTCTATGCACGAAGAATTATTGGAAGGAGTAATGCAGATATAGAATGGAAAAGCGAGGAAGCTTACGAGAAGCTTACCATTAGAGTCTTTAGTAGATGAGACATAGCTGAACAATGTCCTTATTAATTACTTTTTAAATGAAATTGTCACTATCGAGATGAGAAGATCGCCAATACTTCAATTAGAGGAGACATAGACATAGTCAACCGAGGAACACTTTTTTTTTGTGCCGCTTAAGTATCGCCTGATGGCACAGTCTATTCATTTGGTCCAGCATCAAGAAACATGAAGCGGGGGGGGGGCTAAAATCGAGGTGTGGGGTTCATCTTTGGATTGTATATAATAAACAGATCATATTGCCTTATTCCTATTAGCTTGAGAGTGTAGTAACTCGGAAGACATCAGTTAAGTTTTATTTGTTACTTACTTATTTCTCTACTTGTTTTTTCCTCTGAAGCTAAGAATGGCCGACGTTGATAATTTATCCAAAGTATCAGAAACTTATCATATCGAACGTCTGGAGGGCACTTTGAAAGAGAATGATGATTATAATTCTCATGATGAGAAGAAGCTCGTGCGAAAGCTTGACTTCTGGATTGTTCCTCAGCTAATTACAACATATGCTCTTCTCTATCTAGATAAAACCGTCCTTGGTGGAGCAGCTATTACCGGATTCAATGAAGATCTGAAGTTGACAATTGTAACGGGGTATACAACGTCAGGAGAAGCTATCACAGATAATTCTAGATACTCAAATGTAGCGATGATATTCTACATTGGATACTTTATAGGTGCTTATCCCTGGGGCTATCTAGCCCAGAGATATCCTACTGGAAAAGTAATTGCAGTAGCTTGTTTGCTATGGTCAGTGATCACTATGCTAACTTCTCTCTGTACCAATTATTCCGGAGCATTGACTGTGCGTTTCTTCTTGGGATTTGTCGAATCTGCTGTTGGACCCTCCTTCACTGTATATGTTACATTCTGGTGGACTAAATCTGAGCAGGCTTTTCGTAATGGTTTATGGTGGAGTGCATTAGGAATTACTACCATGTTTTTTCCCCTAGTAACTTATGGCCTGGTAAATTCTCACTCTAAAATCGCCGTATGGAAGCTTCTTTTTCTTGTTAATGGGTCAATATCGTTGGCTTGGTCATTGATTCTATTCGTAGTTCTCCCAGATGATCCTAATAGGACCAATTTTCTGTCTGAGCGTGAGAAGAACATTATAAAGAAACGTCTGGAGAAGGATAATATTGGTTCAGTTAATCGGACTTTTGAGAAAACTCAAGCTATTGAGTTCTTTAAAGATATCAAAGTCTACCTACATTTTTTCATTGTTTTAATCCAATGTATTCCTGGTGGATGTTTTGCTAGCTTTTCTACAATTGTTACAGAATCATTTGGTTTTGACCTTTTAGACACACTATTACTTCAGGTACCTGCTGGTGCTGTCATTTTATTTACATCTGTTGGTTTCTCTTATATTGCGCGCAGGTACGACAATATGAGATATCATATGATGAATCTTTCTCTATTGTTAGGTGCTACAGGAAGTTTGATATGTTGGTTTGGGCCCCGATTGGACCGAGGACTTCTTTATGGGGGCCTATTGCTTTGGTATATTACTACCAGTGCTACAGTATTTGGAATTACTACTTCAGCCGCAAATGCTTCAGGTCATACAAAGAAGTCACTTGTCTCTGCTTCCAATTTCATGGCGTACTGTTTAGGGGACATCATCGGGCCCCTTGAATTTGCGTCATCTCCCGGGCCTTCCTTTACCAATGGTTTCATCATTAGTTTTGTCTGTTTGATTGTTGCCATAATTCTGTCTATTATCACCAGAGTTTACCTTGCTCAAACCAATAAAAGAAGAGACCAGAAGTATGGTCAGCCTATAGAGATGGTTTACGATTATGATATTACAGATAAACAAAATAAAAATTTCCGGTATGTGCTGTAAGTTGTTTGGTTAAATATAATATAATATGAAAAAATTTACAGTTTATTCGACCGGCTCGAGAATGCACGGATTGTTTTTGAGGCTGGTGCGACTCTCTGTCACTTTCAGAGTTACTCACGGCAGATCGCACAAATAATGTGACGATCATCTACAGAAATAGGTATAGATTATGCGTCGATCGACGGTTGATTTTTGCCTATTATTATAACTAAGTTATATGCTTGATGTTTACCGGCAACTACGGTAGATATATGTAGAGATAATGGAAAAATGACAATTAATAGCGGGTATAATAAAATTATAAAAAAATTAGAGGTTCGACTTTTTCTATCCTCACAGTATATCTATTGTACTGTATAATAATAATAATAAAAATAATTAAAGCTCTTCTGTTATTGTCCTTTTATAGGTCATATATAATATCAGAGACATTAAATTGTGTCATCATTATTTAATAATTTCAGCGGATTTATGAGTGGACTGAAACTAATCAATATGACAATTTCGATAAACTGTAGCGGGAGTTACAGGCTGGCCTGAGCAACATACAAATGGCTGCAGTCCAAGCTGAGGTTCGTAAATTTTCAGACAGCTCTCACGAGCCTCGGGCCGCTGCCAGTAGAGACGTACATTTTGTACAATGATATCAGTGGTTTTTCAGCAAAGCCGGGTGAAGCAGTAACAAAACAACAGCCGCTGGACTCCCACACCCGTTAATTTCTGCCTTAGGGGGCTAGGGGCCCCTGCTCTCCATTCGCTCGAGAAATCCATACCACCACTAAACCACACACCAGAGCCACCCCCATCCATGTCCGCATGAGTGAGATACCGAGGGATCATAATTCCTCCAGCTTGAATTTCCGGAATTTCTATCTCAGCTAAATATTTTATTTATTTATTTATTAAATCTACTTCGATCCTCGCCCTCCAAAGAATAGGTGAGACACTGGATTGCTTACGTAATTCCAATATAAGTTTGTTTCGTTCAGTTTCTAGATTCCAGCCCTGAATTCACCACTTAAGGGCGCTGGGAAAAACCTCCTCCTGAGGCTCAAAAACCACCTTTTAAAGTCATTTCGTAGTTCCATTAGCACAAGCAGCACGTGATGGAACTTTTGTTTTTCTCAGACTCATTATTAGAAAAAGCGTATACGCTCTGGTAGCTAGCGAGAGTTAGGGGTCAGGGGGCGTAGTCCCTAACCGCCGGAAGCAGGGTGGAGGTCCGGGGATAAAGCTCAGAACTAACTTATCGCTCGGTAACCCTGGTCAATCTATTTTCAGCTGATTGCATGTCAAACATCACTTGCGGACTGTCGGAATACGACATTGAATTGAACTATTTGGAATAATATATCTCACTCTCTATTTATTATATTCCATTGAATTTGAGGTATTAACATTTCTGGTGTGGAACATCGGCACTACCAGTCACGGACTATAGCGTTAATTCTGGATAAATCAGCTGGTATACTATATAATTTACTAAATTGTAGCTAAGTTTTGAATTCTCGTTTGAGGCATACTCTGACTGGAACACCAATCTAGTGATAATCTTGAAAGTAGTAGTGGTCAACAGAGGTAGTGCAGTCAACCAACGCACGGTATCATGCAAAACATGGATTATCTACCCTAACCTCTATCAACAATATTACCTTTTTGGGCTTTTAGCCGTACGTTCTTAGACTGCGAGAGAACCTCGATCCCTCGTTCTCATCTACATTTGTGCCTTCGGTAGTTATGGAAACTGAGATACTCTCTCTGTGCCTCACTTCGCTCGAGGTTAGGCCCACGTCGTTGCAAGATATTTGTAGATTCTCAAACTTGTTCTTATACTATATTGTTATGTTGATTACTAAGCCTATTTTACATTCATACTTATTATACTTCTACAACATCTATTATTTCAATTTTGTTTCTTTATTATCTGATTTATCAAGATATATTGCCGGATTATAGATGATGATCGTAGGTAAGTACAGTACTTAAACGTTTAGATTTCACTCATATTTGAACGATCCTTGACTAAACCACGAAAAACAGGAACCTGAATGATGACCACCAGTTAGAAACCCGACAAACAACGGAATAGAATATTGGGGAAGCAACAGACTCTGAACAGAGATTAATATAGAAAGAACTGGAAAGAATGAATTGAATAGAAAGATAGCTAGAACTCAATAGAGGAATAGCTTGTATGGGCCAAAATCTGTACTAAAGATGACTTAAGGAGAAAAGAAAGTAAAGAAGAAGAAAATGCCAAGTCAGGTTGAAAATTATTAATTAATTAGTTAACATTTACTACACAGCTATGAAATACTGGTAAGTGGTAACCAAACATAGCTAGCTAGCTAGGCTAACTAGTTACTATGGTTTTTCTGAACAAATTATTTCTACGTAAAATCTGGTAAATTAATCTTGCAGTTCAAACAGCTTTTCGAAACACCAGATAATAAAGAATTTAAATGAAATCGAAATAATACAAAATAAAACGAAATAATACAAAATAAAATAAAGTACGCTTAAATATAAATATAATATCTATAGAAAGAATAGGCATCAATTTAAGAATGAACTACCATATAGAATAATAAAGAATAATAAAGAAAAAAAAATCGTAGCTTCAATATGACTACTGTTCCTGAGATTGCGACCACACACGTTCTGCAGCGGCAAAATTTGTCCTGTACAAAGTCAATTCCTCTAAGACGTTTTCAGTTGACTGAAAAATTCGAAGTTTTTCAGTTAACTGAATAACTTGATCAGTTCACTTGGATATTTGGAGATCCAAGTTATAAATCTGATCTTTCAGCTCTACGGAACTCTTTTCCTGTTAAACTAGTTAGTATTTTGCATATATTAGGGGTTGTCATGATGCATTGGCACTTACTCATGAGTGTGTTAGCCAGTAAACTTCAATACCAATAAGAATTGGAACAACAAGATGTTTGAGGAATCCTTTCATAAAGTCGTATATTCTGGTTGGCCAGAGGGAAGAAGGTCATGAGTCGAGAGAATCTGTGGGAGAATGTAGAGTAGGATGTCATCGAATTATTCTCGACATGGCTAATGGAATTAATGCCGTGTCTCTTGTTACATCATCAAATGTTACATCATCAACAGTGCTTATATTTACTTGAGAGGCCTGGGTTATATCTCCCAGGACAGAATTTAGAGCATCACTTTGGATGGTTTAGTTATATCCGCCTTGACCTTCAGTTAAATTATTTCTCTCCTCAGACATAGTTGGTTAGTAGGCACAAGGAAGTAGATTAGAAGAAGAATGCGTCGGAAGCCTCGAGTTATATATCCCATCTGTTTCTTCGTGTGAGCCAGAATGTTGTTCATCTTGCTCGGTATTGGCGCAATGGACCTGGTCGTTCCTGCTTAGCGTTATCTGCAAGCCTTCTGTTGTCGTTAACGAAAATATACATTTTTTGAAAAGTGCTTAGGTACCTAGAGAGAGAGAAAGAAACTTCAAAAAAATATTCCAGCAAAGGATATTGATCGCTGTCAAACTTGCTGTACAAAATAAATAAACCCCAACTCAACAAATGTTATGTGGTTGATAAATACCATAAAAATAGCAGTTCCGCTTAGGCCATCCAACCCCTGACACTAGAGGGGCCAAACCTGGGTACATCCCGGCCGAATTTACGGTGACAATCACTCGACCGATGCCAGAGCTGTCCCTAGCTAAGAATGGGAATGAGAAGCGATGAGAAACAGCCTATAACAGTGGTAAATTTGTTAATTAATGGCCTTTCCTAACGTTCGAGTCAAGGTGCCATTGTTTCTTCCTCTTCTTGCTCGTATTGCTCCTATTGAAAACCAACAACTAACTGTTCTCCTCTCTAAGTGAATTCCTCTCCATTTCCCCTCTTTTCAGCTTCAAGTCGTTAGACCTTGTTTTCCTTGGGAAGCTGAGATGATACCCAGACCACCCAACTCTAAACTCTGGCCACCAGTGGCAGATTCCCGACTAAAACGAGGAGTAAAACGAAGGGTAATTTTCTGGGATCCGGAGACTAGCATTAGTAATCCCTGTGACGCTGCCAAGTATCGACTCGGACTTCAACTAAGATTGTATACTTGATCAATTTAATATACAGTGCATTTAGCTTGTTTATTAGTCAACTATTAATCGAACATCTCTCATGTATGTATGTTACTGTAAATATTCATGTTTCAATATGATATCATAGAACTAATAACGAAAAGGGCACGCCATATATGTAGGCACTTTGACGTTGGCTGTAATCGCCTCCCATTCCTAAAATCTTTTCGACTAGTCATTGTTAATTTGATTACTTCGTGCAGACAGGGTCGGCACGTACGTACATTACACCCCGTATGGCAATATCCGCCAAACTTGATAAGAAAACACAATAAATTAATTCAATTCAAATAAATTAAGGAACCACAGAAAAACACCACGAACAAGAGAGATTATTAAATTTAGTTTTTATTTTTTACTACCTGAAAGTACCATTAGGACGATGTGCCCTTAGCGGCATTTGCTCTAGAGGTTGATTCATCCGTGACCCCACAAGCACGTTTCCAATGCTCCACTTCTTTCCAAGCCTGTGCAAGCTCTGCCTTAAGTGTCTTATTGGAAGCAGACAATTCAGCAATAGCCTGTTCAGTAAGTAACTTTTCAAGGGTCAATTTCTCAATATTATGTTGTTCATTATCCTTGAGTTTCTTAATATAATCAATAGTACGAGTCAAAATTTGACTCTTATGCTTATCGCAATCAGGGACTATTTTAGCCAATTCATTAATTCCCTTATTAATGCCTTCTCTACGACGTCTTTCGACTTCTTTATGATTATCTCTACGAACACGGTGCCATTCTTCACTATTAGGAACAGGTTTAAGCAAATTAGAACCACTATCATTTCCATTATCAAGAATGGAAGAAGTTGAATCCGGGTTAGCATAGGATCCAGTTTGTTGTGGATTAGGAGCAATTCTTTGTTGCTGATGCAGGACATTAGCATATTCAGGTATTGTAGCCTGACGTGAGGTTGTACTACTCTCAGTAGTACCAGAACCAGTAGTAGCTCCAGCAGCAGTCGTAGTAGCACCAGTACCAGCACTTGTCGTAGAAGTGGTAGTGACAGAAGTGCTCTCAGAGCCATCAGCAGCATGAGTAGCAGCATCTGCTGTTGCTTCAGAAGAAGAAGAAGCGGCATCGTGGGTGTTACTTTTAACAGAAGCATCTAACAAGGCATTATCAATAGAGGTTAGGTCGTTATCATTACTAGCACCACCAACAGATGCACCAGCATCAGCACGACGAGCTCTTTTAGGAGGAGGAACGCTTAATTCCTCAGGTCGCCTTTCTTCTGAGGTAGAAGATGTAGTAGCAGGGGCCTTTCCTTTAGCCGAAGCGTCTTTAGAAGTATTTGGAGGCATTTTGAAAGGGGAAGAAAATAATGTGAAGCTGAAAAAAGTTAGCATAAATTGACATACTGGGCAAAAACAGTAAGTTTATTCCACAATCAGACTTGAACAATAGCTTCAATTGGATACAGCTATCCAATCGAGTTAATCAAATGAATCAACTCGAATCTTCGACACAACTCTCTGAGGCCATGTGGCGTCTGTGGACAGGCCTCTCTCTCCAAGACGCTGTTTTTCTCAATATGGTCGAGGTTCATCGCCGGCATAGTCGACACCCTCATCCATCAAAACATGGCACCACTTTCGAGAAACCTCAAAAGACTTGAGAAG
Organism: Sugiyamaella castrensis; assembly: GCA_030583505.1. Taxonomy (NCBI): domain Eukaryota; kingdom Fungi; phylum Ascomycota; class Dipodascomycetes; order Dipodascales; family Trichomonascaceae; genus Sugiyamaella; species Sugiyamaella castrensis. The sequence continues at coordinate 95,168 of JAJMIF010000030.1, read as the reverse complement.
AACATAACACAAGAAAGATTAACAGACACCAGAGACAACCAGAGACCAACTAAGGATTGAACTTCAACCTGACTGAGTCATCGTCATGTGATGAATATCTGTTCGCAAAAAAATAACCAACCCGTGCTTGTCACGAGACTTCAAGATTTCAAAATCTCCATCTCATCTTTTCAAATCACGACGATTAAAAAAAAAAAAAATTCAAAATAAAGAATACTTACGCGTAACAATTAAAAAATAAAACTTATACTATAATCACAACAGATTCGGAGAACTCAGTTATATCGATATTGACTTGAAAAATCGTGGTTTAATGAACTTGTTTCTCTGGTTTATCTCACGTGGAATTAAGAAGCAAGCCAAGTCACGGGCATGAAGACGGTGTAGAAGAATATATATTATTTTGCAAAAAGAGGCTGGGAAAAGACGAGAAGCGGAAGATCGAAGGAGAAGCGGGAGGGCTGCTTACGTACGCCGTACAAGCAAAGACAGACGCTGTTGTTTACATTTTTGAGCCGCATTAACCCAACCCCTGTCATGCATGCATGAGGACACGCAAAGTCACGAGATTTATCTCTCTATCGGCCGGCCGGCCGATGGAGATGAAAGATCTGATCGAGCCTGAACCGGCCCGGCATAATTCGATGAATTGCTTGATGTTCTTGTACTGTAATTACAAGTGACGATAAAAATTTATAATGGTCTCCGAATCTGTATGGCTTTAAATACAAGTGTTTGTCCCTGGTGGCCCAGGCCACAGACTTTTAAATCTTAGTTCGCTTAGGAATATTTTCAGTTTCCATTCAATTATTCAATTGCTGTTCTCGAATGAAGTGAGTGTATGTTACTATCTATCAGCCATCGCCCCAGTTGTGGGAGAGCCAGTCCGGGTGTCGGCCATTATGTATATATATACTGCATGTAAAGTTAACTGTTAAGTTAAGGTTAACTAAAGTTAACTTTACGTTAGTTAACGTTAACCGTTATGAACATAGATACAGTAAATATCCGAGTCAATTAATACTGCGTTCGAGGCCATAGATATACTTGGGCATTGTCCAGTCCTGGTATTCAACTGTACGATACAATCCTATTGGGTGATTGATTCTCTTGGCGAAGTTATCAAAAGAGCTCGGCAGCTCTAAAACGATATTATGCTCAATATTGTTCTGCCATTAACGTAAAAATTTGCTGCTATGAATCTTTAGCAGCATCGGTTGTTGGCGATTAATAAATAATCTTGTCTCTCAAGCTAGCTTGACGGTATTCCAAATTACTTTATGCTAAATATTGATCCTATCACGATTACCATATATATTCCTATTTGAATCGATGAGTTTATCCAGGATTAAATTCGACTCTATGACACTAAATTTCTTGGGCTTTCTCTTTGCCTCTATAGCTAATGCTGCCATTGTCCAACATCTTATTTATAGAGCCTTTAGGCTGTTCTGCATCTATAATGGAATAATTCCTAACAATGTCCAGGCTGTTTTACAAATTCCTGCCTAGTTCTTTATTCTTTATTGCTGTCTCTGAAATTATGGCGTCAATTACTGGTCTTGAGTATGCCTATACAAAGGCTCCTGCAAACATGAAATCGTTGTGCAATTTTTTTGCTTACAACTGCAATTGGTGCCATCCTTGGAATAGCACTTTCTCCGACTGCTGTTAAACCGAAACTTGTCTGGATGTACACTGGTCTATCATTTGCTACTTTTGTAGCTGGATTTGTCTTTTGATTTTTGTTTCGAGGCTATAACCAGGTTGAAGAAGTTAATATTATCGATGCAGATTACGATCTGAAGAACAAAAAAATCCAAAAATAATGGAGAACAACGAAAAAGCAACTGAATTGACTGAGGCGGACAGTGACTATTAGAAGTAAAAGACATATATAGATTTTTTTTTTTCTAGACTGGATATTTCATAATTCCCTAAACTCTTATCCGGCGCTCATCTGTCCCCGTCCTTCAGCTCTATCTACCACTCGCTTCGCTTGAAAATCCCAGGAACGAGAGCTAGGCCTCTAATGTTTCGCCTCACACAGGGTCAATTTATTCTCGGTAGCCTCGAAATGCTCTTAGAATCATGTCATTAAATATACTTATAATTTACAAATAATAATAATACAGAAAAAAGGGCCCGAAACAAAATGCTAATGTCTATGTATCATTCAGGCTGAAATGCACAATGTGACGTCACAACCTATCTATGTAATAGTTGAGCCAAGTCTAGTACGAATGAACCATCAGGACTTCAAAAGGAACACAAGCCCATAATATATACCAAAGACCTCTTCAACTTCATCCAATTTATTGATTGAGCTCTTCTCTTGTTTGTCATTGGACAGGCTAGAGATACCTCCTGTATCTATGGTCATCCTCGTGATTTCTCTTCCACGTAATCTTTTTCCACCTGGTTGGTGATAAATAATTCTACTTCCTAAGCAAAGCTAACCTTCTTCTTCCGCTTCTTTTGATCTTCATCTCCATTCCCATCTTCTTCATTGGATTTTTTAGTCTTCTTTCTCTTCTTAATCTCACTCTTCTTTTTATTAAGTTTGTCTTCTTTTTCTTGATCTCTTTGTTCCATCTCCCTCCGCTTAACCGCTCGGATCTCTTCTAATTGACGAGCTTTCTCTAATTTAGAAGCATTTTTTGAATCTGCTTGCTCATTAACAGTATGTAAAATTCTCAACATGGCATCTTTATCTGCAAATACTTTTCCCTTTTTACCACGAGGTTTCTTGATACCTTCGGGGTCTATTGATTTATTCAATTTAGGGATTCCTAACTCCTTCTCAGTATACACTCTTGGCTTCTTCTTTTTTTTTGCCAATAAAGTCATTGGTGTTAATTTTTTGCTAACTTTATTAGATTTGGATGCATTTTTAGAAGTTCTGGAATTTGCATAATTCGTTGATGACACTGACAAGAGATTTTTCGCCTGGGAATCCGACTTAACGTCTTGTTCTATAGTACGTTTGGAGTTTATAGTTCTTGTCTTCTTGTATGCCATGATGATTGAAATAAGTAGTATAATTGGACAACAATAAGATGAAGACGATGATTTTTGAAGATAGGAATCGAGATGCCTGGTTATTATTTTCAAGAAATTTATTTTTTCTCTGAAAAAAAATTCAGCCTTACTATGTGCGGCGAGCAGATTAAGATCTGGAGCCGCACATTTGATTCATGCAGGCATCGCTACCCCTGGATATGCCTGGGCGGCGGTTATTTTCGTTCTCGGCAAACACTAGAGGTTTTTTAGTTGATACTAACACGCCATATACTCTGAGATTTCTCAAGCGAAGTGAGAACCTATGGCTAGGGGTCGTTTGTTGACATTAGTTGGCTTTATACTATGGGTCTCGGGCTCAGACTTTACTCGGAAACCATTTATTGACTTCGGCTATCTGAGTATAAGCAACAACTGTTCAAGGGGAGCAAGCGTAGGAGCTCGTCATTCCACTATATAATATCCAGGAAGCTCATTAAGAGGATAAATAAAAAATATTCTTCTTTTATTTTCTTCTTTTCTTCTATTAGCCTATATTTCTATTTGATTCTAGGGAGAGCTTTAGCTGCGAGGGAATGCCGCCGGTTTATCTCTTCACCAGGAGAAAAGGGTAGTACGAATGCGTGTATTAGGGGTAATGCACATCCTGGAGCTCAAATGAGAATTAAGGAACTAAACAAGTAAATGGGATTTGAAATCATCAAACATCGAATAATTTCAAGCGATAAGAAGAAAGGGTTAACGTGCAGTTATAAAACCCATTGATCTACCACGCTAGTAAGATTTTTTGACATTAAATGACTGGAGTCTCCAAATTCTTCAATAATTCCAAGACGTGTAACTGGGTCAACATTCAAAATTGTAAAAGAACAGTTATGAGGTACTTTGATATCATGTATCTGAACGTTGGATGAGAACTGATATCCCCTATCTCTAATCAAATGATTACAAAATTGGGAAATAACACCTAAAACAAGTATTAGTAATGCGAAGAATACCAAAATCTTAAATTTCATTTATTGATCTTGAGCTCCGACTTCAGTTGCTGTGGTAAAGCCCCAGAGTCTCCGACGGGTGGTGCTTCACTCGATGGCCAAGATAGGTCAACTGATGACCCGGCCAGACTCAATATCGGACCCCTCACTCGGCCTCCAGCAGCTCGAGTAAAGTCCCCCCCCTCTCCAAGGGATGGTATCCAGCTTACAAACTTACCTCCATGTGAAACAACCATTATTCTGGAATATTTTTTCTCCAAACTTTCATTGATAAGATGGTCCCATGATCTATTAAGTCTTTCAACTGAATCCTTTTTGGGTTCACCATAATCGTGTAGACTCTTATGCTCTGTAATAGCCTTAGCATGAGCTTTTGATACCTCCATACCTTCTAATTCACCCATAAATCTTTCTCGAAGATCATTTCGATATTGAACTTCCAATCTATTATGTTGGTTACTTTGGGCGAGAATTAACTCAGCTGTTTCACGACATCTAATAAGATCACTTGACCATACAGCATCTAGGACCAAACCTTCTTGGGCGAGTCTCTGACCAGCCAATATAGCCTGAGCTTGACCCGTTTTATTTAACGGTATATCGGAATGACCTTGTAAGATTTTCTTAATATTATATTCAGTTTGACCATGTCTAACCACAATGATTTGAAGATGTTGAGCAGTTTTTTTTGAAACCAACCCCGAAACAGATAACATGTCTTTAAACAAAAAAAGAAAAAAAAATTTACTCCAATTTCTTGAAAAATAAATAAAATATAATAATTATGGATTTATATGGGCAATATGAAATATATTTATAAAATAAAAAATAGATCTTGAAAAATAGTTGGTTTAAGATCTGTAAGAAAAAGCAATGGGTCAGTTAGTTAAACCGTTAGAGAACGTTTTAGATGCGTTGCACGAGTGATTTGTGCACGAGTGCAGAAGAAATGTGGCGCCGTACCGGTAGTGAAAATGTGCGCATCTGGTGGGTAGGGGTATATTTACCTTACATAATGTCTTATACATTGATGGCGATAGCGGGACTCAACGGTGTTTAAAAATGATACAAATATACGTTGAGTGTAGAAAGTATTATGACAAAGGCTATACGATAGCTATTATCTTTTCGACTTTCGTCCCCGTCAGTAGCCCGATTCTAAGTGAGGAGCAGAAAACAACTCAAGAGCAAAAAGCAGAAGAAAATTTGCCTTAAATATCGTAACGTACGTATGTATATACGTGTTGTCATTAACCACGTGACATCTTAGCCCCAGCATTGCCTAGGCAACAGAAACGATTTCCGAATACGGTATGATATAAATAATTGATAAAGAAAATTCGGAGAAGGTTTGGTTTTCTTTGCTCACTGTCTTATTTTTGTCATTCTACAACTAATACAATAACTATTAGTTTGAAAATTTTTTTATAATTTTATATTAATATTTTATTTTAATAATTTTATTATTAAAATTTATAAATAAAATTATTCAATTTAAGTTTTTTGTATTATTTATAAAAATAATTTACAAAATTTTACTTAAATATAAATTGATTAAGTTTTAACTCGATTGTTAACTAGAATGGAGCGAGCCGTATAGGGAGGGATCCGGAGGGGGTTTGACCGCCCTGGCGGTCTCGGGCCGACGAGGGAAGAAAGGGACAATTGTCTCAGATCATTCATTCCCATCAACCATTGGAGGTAGGGAATAAACAAATTGAGAATTCATGTAGTCCTCAACGAAGTCACGGGTAACTGGCGTAATCAGACATACTGGAGAAGATGGTCAAAGTAGGCATATTTATAAAAAACATATCTTCTTTGTAGTGATAGCCACTCCTAAGAAAAATTTCGCTATCTAAAGTAGGTTAAACAAGTTTAAGATTGTTTTAGGATAAAATCAATCAGCCAGTGGCGGTGGATTAGGGAAAGACTTGATCTTATGAATATTCAGCTCCTTATGCTTGATTACAGCTAGAATTCCTAGGTACCAATTTATTATTATATTAGAGGGGTTCAGATGCAACTTCTGGGTTTCTGCCAGGGTATGGGTGTTAGCTAACTTGTTCAAAATTGCAGTTTAGAAATTCGTTAACATTTCTTCTACAAATCTGCTGGCTGTTATGCAACTAACGGATGATATCCCTTTATAGGTGACAATTTCGAGTTCCAACTTGGTGAAATGAAAACAAAAGCGACACGACGAGCTCTTGCTTCTTATGTTGAACATTCGTCTCTATTCTATTCATTCGCTCTTAGCGGGTTGAAATTCGATTTTAGAAATGTATAATGGTCTATTTAAGTCTAAAAGCGAGGGGTATGTTTCTTGTAGCTGGCCTATTCCTGATGTACAGGCATGCCCGACGCCGGAGACTTCAGCGTAGAGCTCGATATTATCATTTTTCTTATATTTTTCAGGAGAAATTGTATAAATTTATGAATCAGGGGGGATAGAAATGATGCGAAGCATATCTTTAGTTAAATGTGATATTAATTGACGACGCGTACGAAAATCTTGCTGAATGGGGGGCACTGAACCATAACCTCAGCCGAAATGAAATCTGCTGCGGCTCAAATGTGAAACCCCCTTACCCTGGCAGAAACCTACCTAACTTATTTCTAAAAGTGGCATCTAAACCCCTCTATTATATGAGGATTTATATATGCATTTTTATATTATAATAGACTTTGAAGATAAAAAAAAAAAAAAAGATCGATTTCTTAGGTTTTGCCGACAAAAAAAAGGCATTGCAGGTTCGATTGCAACTTAAGGAAATAAGGCGTAACGAAGCCTGTGGATCCCAATATAGGAAATCTATTAGAGATCTCAAAGGTCTCTATCCTAATCTAAAGATTAGGTGTATCCGGATAAAAGATACCAGTAACGTAATAAGCAGTTACACAGACAAATATAAGACTTCTAAGAGAATTATAATATATTGAAATATACGAAATAGGGATTGATTAATATATAATATATAGGTGTCGCTAGCTCATAGCTCAAATAGACAATAAATGATGTCTTGTCTTATCTACCTAGATTGGCGGGGTTTATGTGGGTTCCATATCATCCGACTATTAACAATTGACTCATATTCATCTCTACTAGCCTATGTCCCTCTTAGTAATCTTGAAGTGTTCTTCCTTCTCTCAGTGCCTCTTTTTTAGCGTCTGCGGCGAAGTCATCGATGCCTAGCTTTTGATTCGATCGAGAATTACGGTTATTTGTACATAGTCGGACCCCTCCAGAGAGGGAGAACTAGGGTTCTGGTATTTATTCAAGAAATTCAAGAGTCAGATAGTGAGATAGTGAGATTATTGTTATTAAAACTTTGTTTTATAATCGAGATATAACATTTTAAGTTAGCCTTTAGTAGATCTCTGTCTGACAGGATCGTCACAGATCCCTCCCTTAGATGAGCTTAGCGTTATGCACAGTTGTACAAAGTATAAATACGTGTATTAGGATATTCACCTAAAGTTAACTTGGAGTTAATTAATTTCCATAGTGTACGGCACATATTATCATATCGAGAAAATTCTGATATACTAGAGTTCTATGATTTCGTTTAAACCCCCATATTATTGCTACATCGCGGCATGCCCCTAAGGGAGCGCCTGCAACCCCAGATCACATGCTTCCCTCTGTCTGTTGACAGCTAACTTACGGGATAAGTCGCAAAAAAAAAATTACTTACGAAATGATACGTTATCTCATATTCACAAGTTCGTGCTATATATTATTTATCTAAAATCGAAAATTATTTTCTTCTGAAATTTGTATACAGAAATTTGATATTGTGTTTCGCTACTGTCTGTAGATTTGAAATCAACTATTATCCCGTAAGTTATTTTTTTATCAAATTCATGTGCGACGAATATTTTATTTCACGAATTGTACCAAAGACTGGTTATCTATAAGCTCAAGAAAAAGTTGTTGATTGGATATCTACAAATTCAGGAGAAGAACCATCTCATTGATTGGATATAGATTTAATAACTACTAACTTAAGAATCCTGTAGTGTTTTCTATATCACAATAATATCAGTATTTCCAAAAAAATGTCTACTGATCAAGCTGTAATAGAAAGAATCCTTAAACATATTAACCAACATCATATCTTAAGCTTGTTTGATTGTTTGAATTTCTATAATGATATCGAATTGGATTACAATAATCCTGAGAATAAAGTCGAATTGAATTCTTTTGATCTTGATTCTTTTACTATTGCTTATCGAAAATCTGACTCTCCGGTTACTCAGACTGCTACCGTGCCTATAGATCCCCCCATGGAATCATTGGCTGAAGCTCGTGATGTTCTTCTTAAAATGGCTAAAAAAGCTGCTGCTGGATATGGATTTTCTGCCTATCGTATTACCGAGTACATACCTCCTAGATTGGTACTTTTTGATCTTGTCCCTGGTATATTTCTGCCAGAGTTATATTTGCTTGCTCTGTTTCCTGACTTTTTTTTGCCCAGAATTGCTGATTATAGTCCCAAACTTGCTGAATTTGCTGGTTTATGGATAACGCCAATTGTTGGAACCACTTTATTTGTCCATATTCTAGAAATTGTTTTCCTCTTGCAGCCTTTGCTCAGAAAGTATAGAGTTCCGTATCCTGCAAATATATTATGGATAATTTCTAACTTCCTCGAAGGGTATCCTGCTTATTCTCGATTCAAAGAAGAAGCAAATCGTGTCGAACATTGAAGATATATTTAACGGTTTTTTATTTTTTTGTATTCTTATTCTTTCTGTAATCTAATCTAAATAATAATATATTTTTGTTCTTCTAACTTCTATATATTCTACAATTCTGAACACAATGTACTATACCTTGAAAATGCAAGCTGTTTTTTTTTTTCATCATCGTTTTGTTGTCGACTGCGACGTCCTACTATTGTATCATCCTACTATTGTATCATCATTATTATCTCCTTCATCACTAACTCTTCTAAAATAGACTCGTTTGCCCCACTTGTAAAGCTCTGTTCCACAAACAAAAACAACTAGACCTGCGAATCCGACACCCCATTCCCACCCTATAGGACTATGATGGAATACGTCATGATTAATTACTGGAATATAAATTATAGGCACTACGCTAACGAAACCTCCGACAACAGACCAGAAAAGCATCTGATTACTCCAAAGTATTCGGCAAAGCTCTTTTGATAATAATAATGTTGACGATGATGACGAAGATAATGATTCGATAAGCTCTGGATTCATGATAAATAAAGATTTTCGCGTATCAATCACTTCCCATGCTAACATAAGAAGGACTCCAAGTCATTTGTATAAATGTTGTCGATCGCCCTCGGTATACAAATTTACAAACTTCTGAATAGCTTTCATTACATCTAGTTCCAAGTTCTCCATTACCAGTTCCATACACAATTCCTACGAAACTCACAATACAAATTATCGCCAACAACGTTCCATAAATAAGCATATCAATAATAACTTCCCATGTAAAAACAGCCGATTTAGGATCTTTTGGCTTCTTCTTCATAACATCAACATCTGCTTTTTGGAGCCCAAGCCCCATGGCAGGAAATGATGAAGTGACCATAATACTTCTACAGGTGATAATGGGAACACGGAAATATTGTTCTTATCCTTGAATGAAAGGCCAATCATCAGAAATAACGCCTGTGAAATATTACCAGCCGGGAGATGCAGTGTAAATTTTTGAATATTTTCTGCCATACGTCGACCTTCTTCTACTGCACTAAGAATTGAGGCAAAATTATCATCGCTTAGAATTATATCAGAAACATCTTTAGCAACATCACTACCAACGAGCCCCATCGCTATACCGACATCTGCTTTTTTTAAACTAGGTGAATCATTAACACCATCACCAGTCATTGCGGTGTAAAGCCTCAATCATGCGAACTTTTGTTTGAGGAGCACATCTAGTTATAACCAATGGTAATAATGGTAAATAATCTACTTGTTGATCAGATAATGCATCGAACTCAGAACCTGTAAATACCATGGCTCTCACCACATCGGTGCATGTTCATGTAGATTGGACGGTAAAAAACACCTACTTCTTTAGCAATAGCAGTCGCAGTAGCCGGATGATCTCCCGTAAGCATATGAACATTAATACCTGCTAAATTGCATCTTAAAACCGCTCCAGCAGTTTCTTCACGTGGCGGGTCATAAATACCCACAATCCCTAGGAATGTAAGATCTTGTTCAACTTGTTCTCGTTCAATTTCAGACACAGGTTTCTTATCGGTCGGTTGTGAAATTCGACTTCTTGCAAATGCTCTGCAAAGGCTTCTACTTGTGAAATGATTTTCGCATGATCTTCTGTTGTAAAAGGAATTTCTGTAGGAGTTTTGTCTTCTTCTTCTCTATGTTCTTCTCTCAGTTCATTATTACCATACCATTTAGAACAAGCCCCAAGAATCTTTTCTACAGCTCCCTTAGTGAAAGCATGAATTTCGTCTCAAGATCCCGGTAAATTGATGTCATCCGCTTAACAGATGAATCAAATGGATACTCATTTATATGGAGATACTGTGGTTTTAAACTCTCGGTCAGAGCGGATCGATTATATCCTAATCGGGTAGCAAATACTTGGACAGCTATTTCAGTTGGATCTTCATTTGTTTTCCAAACTGGTGGATTACTTGCTGAGTCTTTGTGAACATTAGCAATATTTACTAACGCAGTAGTGGTTATCCAATTATCAAATATCTTTGATTTAGGTAAATTATTAGTCCTTGTAGAAGATAAATCAATAGTGGACGTGTATATTATTTCTCCAACTTCCGGATTAGAAGGATCATTGGCATCAACGACCTCACATATCCCATGATTTGGAAGCCAGGCTTTTCTTAAAATCATTTTGCCTTGTGTCAAAGTACCAGTTTTATCTGAGCATATATCGTTAACAGCTCCAAGAGATTCTAGGGAATCCAATTTACTTACAATAACATGACGCCCAGCCATAGTCTCAGTTCCCATCGCCATTGTAATGGTCAATACGACTACCAGAGAAGCTGGAATCATTGCAATAGCTACGACAATAGCATATACAGCGACTTCACGAGTGATTTTGAATTTTTGGGCTGCCATGGCAATAATAGCAAGATGAACTGCAATTCCAAATAAAAGAATCGATAATTTGGCAAGTAATCTATGAAGAAAAGTTCCCTGATTTGTTCCAAGAAATGCTCCTACCATATCTTTAATTGTTCCAACAAATGCTTTTAAATAATCTCTTCGCTTCGCTTTCCCCTGTCCATCCCTTTTGACTTTGCGGATTATACTATTTTCTCCTCGTAATGATTTAGCAATAAGTCCAATTTCTGTTTGCATACCAGTGGATATAACAATAGCAGTGGCTCTACCTTTAGTTACCACAGATGATGAAAATATCATATTTTGCCTATCTCCAACAGGAGAATTTCGGCAGAATACTGAATTGCTGTCTTTGACGGCCGGAAGTGATTCTCCAGTAAGAAGGGCTTCGTCTGTTTCTAAATTCATTGAATTAATAATTCGACAATCAGCTGGAACCGTATCTCCAGATTTGATGACAATAACGTCACCAGGTACTAAAGCCATAGAAGCCATTTTATTATCTAGGCTGCTTCGAATAGCATGTGCAGTTGGAGATGACAATAACTTAAGAGACTGCATTGTTTTTTCAGCTTTAAATTCCTGAATAACTCCGACAAATACATTTATGAGGAAGACTGCTGCTGTTACACCTCCAGCAATAAAATCTTTGATACCGAAGGATATTGCCATGGCTATAAGTAAAACTAAAACCATGGCATTACATGCTTGACGAAGAAAATTTCCCCAAACTGGATCGCGTTTACCCTCTTCAAGAGAGTTTTGACCATATTTTTGTCTTCTAATTTCTACTTTGCTATCAGTAATACCATTATTTATATCTGTTCGAAGGATAGTTGCTTCTTCGGAGCTAGCCAAAGTCCAAGGATAGATGTTATCATTATTACTATTATTATTGCTGTTGTCATCAAAACTTGTCTTTCGCTGGTAAAGTGTTTTTATATCAGTAAATCTACTGGCTGTGGATCCTCTCTTCTCGAGGGAAGATATTTTAATGTTCTTCTCTTTTAGTGAAGTCATTTTATCGCTAAATTACAATAAGCAAGTTTCAAAATATGGACAAGAAAAACTGAGTCTCTTTTATTTAAAGGTCTATCACTACATATATGTATATGGCAATGAAGCAACATTATTTATTTCTTTTAAAAATTAATTGGCCTGCAATCCTGGCTATTTTTCTCAATTAAATTAAAACTATAGTTTGAAGAATCTTCGATAGAATCTTTCTACAGATGCATATGCCAAGACCCTGCCTGCACGAAGATCTCAAAACGTGCATCGGTCCGCATCATTCTCAGCGCAGATCTCTATGTATATGAATGCAAGCTGGTAACTAAATGTCTAAAATTATACAGCTCCCGGTATTTACTCAAGATACAGAAACTCATCTTTTCAAAGAATTGACATTTTTCTGAGATATTATCTTGACATAATAGAATCACGTACCACAAACATTGTCAAGCACGTACTATGAATAAAACGGCTGCTGAATCTTGGCACTTGTCCGTTAGTTGATTTGCCAAGCAACAGTAAGTCTGCAGCGGGACAAAAAGAGAATTTTACGTCATTAGTTGGCGTCATAAAGCGAAAAAGTCCCATATCCGATCCACGTGCATAACGCTAGCAATCAGGTGAGATTTTGCTTATCATCGATCGACCGATCTCAGCAAAATATTATTTAAGGTATCGATATCAGGAGCTATTGCATTATCATCTAGCAACAGATAAGGTATGTTGGTCCCTCTAGGTCCGGCCGCGGTTTGTGCTGGATCTCCTTATATTATTGTTGATAGAGATGAAGGAACGGGGCGACGGCAAGGATATCAATTTTATCAAAGCGGACTTTGACGCAATTGTATTTAAGCATCTTTTGTACAGACCCCTGGTCTGGATCAGTGTCGGTGCTAGCATCCTGTCTGAGGATCAGGTTTTGTCACGTGTAAATCTCTTTTCACCAGTCGGTTCTACTTGCCGGCTGGGCATTTGCCCCGGTCTTGGCAACTAATATATACGACAAAGGGGTTACATAAGATTAAACAGAACGACAACAACTAAGGCAGACTGGGGAGAGCCTCGGCTGGAGGCCAGCCCCACGTCGAACAACGTCTCCTCACAAGCTTCTATCTAAGGATAGTATATAGTGGAGGATTTTTTTTTTATTCTGTTTATATCCAACATTAATTAATTTATTTACTTGTTTTTTTATTCGCCGTCCTCACCACCATGCTCAAACAAGTAATTGGCGGCTATCTCTTCATTCTTATCGCAAGCTAAATATGCTTCGATAGCTAAAGCTCTGTCAAAACCAAGCTCCACCAATCTCTCAATTGCAGCATTTTCCTCGGGAGTAATTTCAATTCTAGTAACACCAGGACCACCTTCTTCATCATCAAGTAAATCATCCTCTTCTCCTTCAGTACTATCACCTCTTAAAATACGCAAAAAAGCTTCAGGATTTTGAGAAATGAGTTGGGCAAGTTGAGGATTGCTAGCCACAACTTGTTGAAGAATAGGTTCAATCATTTGCGGTTGCTGACGAACAAGTTCACGAATTTGCTGGAATTGTGGGTTATTACGAAGGAAGCTAAGATCTACTAGATCACCACCAGAAGCAGCTGTTCTTTCTGCAGCAGCTCCCGATTCATGTTGATCATCAGCATCACTAGAAGGTCCTCTTGCTGCAGCATTAGCTGCAGCTTCAAAAAGATTTACTTCATCGGTAGGCGCTGAAGTAGAAGTGATAATACCAGTGCCATCTGATGGAGAAGATGAACGTTGTTGTTCTGATTGTGATTGTTGTTGTTGTTGTTGTGGATGATGCTGAAGATTCTCTGGAATTCCAGTCAAAAGGTATTCGGCAGCTCTATCTGGATTGTTGAAAGCAGCTCTAACAGCAGCTTCAACTTGATCACGTGGATACCCCATTTCCATTAAATTTTGAATGACTGTTTCCCTTGCTGATCCAGTGGCAAAAGCTGAAGGATCATTAAAAGATGGTGCTGGTACTGCTGACGTTGTGGTGGTAGTCTCAGCGACTTCTCCAGTTGAACTAGCAGTAGCAGGAGTAGGAGTGGAAAGAACTTCATTATCGGAGGCTCTGACATCATCACTAGTCGATCTAGGAGCATTAGGTGTAGAAACAGCATCACTAGCACCTTTACTTGATGGAGTAGCAGGAACTGGTGTAGCCGCCGCTGATGATGACGTTGATGATAATGGAGCAGTAGCAGACTTAGCTTTACTAACCATACAAACGATATAATCCTTTTCTTCACGGATATTATAAGACTCTATCGTTTTTTCATCCTGTAGGATTTTACCTTTTTCAATAGTTAGCTAATACAGTCCATATAGATAATATATCACAATTCACTTACCAGAGAAGATCAATTTCTGTTGACTAGGCTCCCAACCCTTTAGTTGGCCATTCTTTTCTTTCAATGCAAGAATCTGAAATGTTAGCTATAAAATCAACCGGATTATTGTTCTGAGACAGCACAAACCTATCTGAAGTTCGAACCATAAACATCTCATGGTTATTGAGCTGTTCAAAGCAGATAAGATCAATAGAATCAAACACGCCCCTTCGTGACGCCACAACATACAGTATCAGATGGTTCCACCTCCACAGTCCACTTCTGTTGTTTGAAGTCTCGAAATGTAAGCTTCATTTTTAAAATTAATCCAAAAATCCGAATTCAAGTCAATCCAAATTAGATTCTGAGATAGAGATAGAATTCTTTCGTGATAACAATAGCCAAGATACTGAAAGAATTCTTCTGACGTCTTCCTTCTGGATGTCGTTCTGTAAGGATCTCATGAAGTCGAGCAAAAATGCTGTGGTACGTAGGGTAACGAATTACTTGTGAAGTCTCACATAAGCATATTATGCCACCTTTAAATGCATAGAACAAACCTACTATCAACTCCGAAGACTGTCGTCGGCAAAGGTTAAGTTACGGCGTGACAGGTGCAGTCCGTGCAGTCCATACGACAGCTCTAACTTGCCTGTAGTATTCCCATCTTATCCTACAGCCTGCCGCTTTGCTACAACAACTTATCCAAAACGGATTTCAACAAACTAGAATTGGTCCAAAAAAAACTTCTGCGGGATACCCTGGGAGCAATCAGTTCAACACCTATTTGTGTTATGCAGGTCGAAGCAGGCCTACCTCCAGTACATCTCCTAATCAATAAAATTTCTGGTCCTCTGGATGCCAAGCCCCCGATGGCCCTACAAGCTTGCACCAACATCACCACTCAAATCCCTTGTTCAGAACTCCCTTCTTGTCAAAGAAGGCCCCATAGATTTTGGGCATCCTTGACATCCAGGGCCACTTAGCGAACTTCACTTCACTTCACTTCTTTTTCTACTCCCTCAAGACCAGCAGGCCCCGTGGGATACAACGACTCCATCAACCTCTACAGCGACAACATTTTATCCCGACTGCCATTATCAGTCTGGATGAATCAAAAAAATTACTTCACAAAATCATGCTCGACAACTGGAAAGTATACTACCAGACGAATCCCAAAGGTGCATATTTCCGGGCCCTAGAGCCTGAGGTAAACTTCACCACGTCAATTCAAAAACTAATATTAGGGGGAAGCACTCACCAGTGCTCCTCGAACTATCATGAGTGGCCTTTCTCAACTTAGATCGGGTCGCGCGCAGTTGGGGCGCAATTTTCTACCTGGCCGGGCTTCGGACCCGCGCCAACCTGCCTATGCGGAGTGGACCTGTCCATACCGCACCTTTTGCTCGACTGTGCTGACGTGCAAGAGGAGGCAACCCCCTTGAGAAACTGGGGGGACAAGATGGCCGTCGGGTGCTTTGCACCGGACCATCTCCGTCACCTCGCGTCTTTTCTCAATTTCCTTTAACGCAGTATGCTACTCTCAGACCTGTTCAGGAACGCTGTGCTGGTTGTTTATGTAATACGGCCCAATTTCCGGCTGAGGTTAGCTAACTGTAGCTCTGCTTAGCCTTGGCTAGGATTCCTGGGTACCAATTTATTATTATTATTATTATTATTATTATTATTATGCATAGAATCTTGGACTCCAGCTCACCGAGGATATCCCCTCGAGGATCCGGGATTTTCCTCCAGCCTTAAGAAATCATAATCTAGAATTTTAAGCGAAGCGAGTGGCCAAGTTTCTATTATTCGTCTGATCACCTGGTAGAATTAATTGTGGTGAAATTGCCAAACTATTTTTTTTATATAATTATTTGGATGATGTAATGTATAATATTAATAAATAATAAAAAGTTAGTTGACAAAACTTCGTCAATCAGATTCAGAATCAGAATCAACATCAACTAGTAAATCATGTTGATCAGTACCACTTGTTGAATGATAATACTCATCTAGGTACTGAGGATCATGTTGAAGTAATGCTGTCCGAAGAGACAAAGGTTGTTGCAGTTGTTGATGTTGTTGCAGTTGTTGCAGTTGTTGCAGTTGTTGCCATTGCTGCCGTTGCTGTTCCTGTTGTGGTACTAATCGTGAGGACGATTTTCGACGACCAAGTTCTATAGCTCTTTCAATATTGACAAAATGACGAATAAATAATAACCTTGGATATGTCGATCTCTCGCCACTTAAGATTAATTCTGCTAGTTTCCCTCTTGAAGGATCATCCAAAATATGCCAAAAATCAACTAGACGAATCTTGGGCCAAACTGTCACAGTACCAGCAAATTGTTGGAGCCAAATATTCGACCAATCCTGATCCATGAACCTTGGAACAATTTTAAGATTCTTAAGCAATTTCAGCCATTTATGGATCTCCAATTTCACAATTGTCTCAAGAGCACTACCAACAAATCCACCTCGCCATCCAGTTCCTTTTCTTCTAGAAACCGGCCTACCAACTGTACCTCGAGGGGCATAGAAGAATAAAGTTATATGAGGATTAACCTGGGAAACAATAGAAAAGTTGACATTGAAATATGTATTAAGAGAATGAATAGGGATATCTGTTCTCAAAGAACCATCTTTCCATTTGTTTCCAAAACTATAGGGCACTATCTCGCTTCTACTATCATCGCCACGTTTTTTAGTTTTCATCATTAGAACTACCGGATTTAAAATCCCTGGCACTGCCGCAGAAGCAAGTAGAGCACTCCATATAACCGCATTTGGTGAAGTGATATAATTGCATAGAATTGCTGGTGAATGAGGATCGGCAGGTACAGTGGAAATATTTAAAATTTTTCCAGTTCTTTGAAATGCTTCTAAAAATGTCATGCTACCCATAGTAAACCAACATGACCTTTCTGCCCAATCTACTGAATCAAATCGAGCACCTGTCTTATACCATCTTGCAACCCAAGCAGGGAATTTCTCCCAGCACGCAGTGATCTTATCCGCCAACTCAGGCACTAGTAATTCTTCTAGTTCAGCATTTGTTCTAGTACAGACCAATGCCGCCACCAATCCACCTCCACTAGTCCCGGAAATAATATTTGGTAATAATCCTGCCTTCAATAAAGCCTTAACAACGCCAAAATGTCTATAAGAAAAACAACCTCCGCCACTTAAGCATAATGCAGATTTACCGAAATTCTTTGAAAACAATTTAAATAAGATCCGTTTATTCTGGTGATTAATAAGTGGGGAATCGGCCAAAATACCAAGAGAACGCACTAATTCTCTATTATATTCCTCTACAACGTCTTTAGTGCCATAATAACATTGGCTGTACAAGTTTCGACCCTGAGTTCCAGCAAAATTATATTTGACACATCCTTGTAGAATCGTACACAATTCCTCAATATCACGAAGTTCAGTTGGTGACGGTAATGGTGATAGTGATGATTGTGATACTAATGACGGTGACGTAGATAAAGGAGATATTAATGGCGATACTGGAGATGATGGAGAAGAAGATGATTGTGACAAAGAAGAGGCTATCGTTGGGGATGATGGTATACCACCATTTGCAATTTGACATAGAAGTGAACTGCGGTTTCTGTTATGATTTGAAGTCTGCGGTTGAGGTGTTTGTGTATGGGTTGGTTTCCCTGTTGGTGCTGCTGTTGGTGCTGCTGTTGTCGGTGCCGATGCTGGTGCCGATGCCGGTGCTTGATTTATAGATTGATGTTTCTCGCATTTACCATTCAAGTTTTTCAACTGACGTACTAATGAGATCACTGTTTTATAATCATAGTAAGCAAATTTCGGATCCTTTGATTTCCATTCAGAAAAACCCAAATAGTCATCCAACTTCCTAGCCGCCTGGATCCATTCTTCATAACTTTGAGCATTTCTTAATTCTTCTCTTAATTTACGTCTTTTCCCCCTCCATGTAAATAAATACTCATAACCGGCCACGTATCCTCGAATAGCAGCATAAATAATAGCCAATAGTCCAATCCACATTAAGACTAGGAATAATATTGGCCATCGTAATAAGACATGAGATATCCCAAAACTCAGTTGTTCTTCTAAAAAACTACCACCTCCACTCACTCCTCTTCCTTCTCCTCTCTCTGATATTACTCCTTTCTTCGACCTTCTGATCGGTCGCTTCCTAGGTAATACCTCTGAATTAACTGGAGCCCAATCATTCTGGGATGTTATATATGGAGTATTCGAATCTTCACTTCCATTCCGCAGAGCTTTGGCAAACGCAGCCATATCTAAATGTAATAGTTAGCAACTATATCCAGTGAGCAACAGCGCATCCGGAGCTCTGGATCAGGACCTCTGGATCAGGACCTCTAAGTCTCTCATGTTTGTCTTCGGCAGCTGGAGCAAATCTCAGACCTCCAGCTCTCACTAGCTCCAGCGCCGTCGCTAGTTGTCTTTGGTTGTCTTTAGGCGTCTTGGCTATTCCTATTCTGCCCCAACAAATAACCGCCAACATCTTGTTTTTCTTAAAACTTACGATCCTTATCGACATAATCTTTCGAAAATTGATACGCCATGTTTATCCCAATGCGTCTTTTATATCCATGGCTCGTATCAATCGTATACCTTCAATATATATAATTGGAAGAAGGAAGGAAATGAATTTGGTTCTGATGATGATGTCAGCCAAATTGATAGTCCGAAAAAGCCGCTTGTTGTGCGGTGTTATAATCCATGCAGCTGCAGTGGGAAATTCTCCCACGGCAAATGCTGATGTTTAAACAAATATCCCAATACGGGATATAACTACCAAAAAAACCAGTTCTTATCTACAGTATTCAACTGTAGTTCAATTTGGTCGATTCAACATGATCAACAATTATTATTATTACGAATTATTATTATCTATACTGTTTTATTTTTCTATACTTTCTTTAGTGAATCTTCTTTAGTGCAGTTCATTGAGTTCAACAGTTGGCTTTACTCTTGGGTATATATGTGTCATTCCTTAAAACCATTTGTATTTCTATTCTTGAGACGATGTAACTATTGACTAACTATAGTCTATATAGAATCTTCTATATGTTATTATTATATTTAGGGAGTATGCAAGAAGTAGTATTTGGGCTAACTAATCTATTTTGAAACAGGTTCTCTTATCTTTAAAATTAAATTTGAACTGGAGGTGGGTTAGGTTTGAACTAACTAATCTTCTCACTATCCTGTAGCTATAGATTCTACGCTAAATTCGTAATAATAATAATTGTACGAACTCCAACCAAAAGGATATTGACTTTAGGATTAAATTAGTCAAGAGCTTAATATAAATATAATAATATATTTGATATAGATAAATTCATAATTGATAAGTTGATTGTTAATAATAAGAAGATAGAATAAATAGAATAGAAAAATAATACGTAAGAAATGAAAGATAAGAATTTAATTAAGTAAAATTGTGCGGCTGTAAATAGAGTAGCAAAAGTACTAAAACTAAAGGATCATATAATCGCGTGAGATAGATCTGATAGTGAGTATGAGAGACATGGAGAGGTCCAGTTAAATGGTAGTTAAGTTGTATGTGTATCTTCATGATTAGGACTGTGATTTTTGAATAAAGGTAACGTTAACCTGTTTTTTATCTGCATGCATTTGTCGATTTAGGCATATGACCGTTAATGTCACGCTATGCCCCCACATGTGGTTCCAATAAGTAGATGTTATTGACAATTCAGGGGAAAGGGGGGGGACCTTATCTTTCTTCTGAAGCTTTATCTGAGTGATTCCTTTTTCCTTTTTTCTGCTTTATGTTCTTTTAAATTGTTGTGTTCTTTTCTTAGCATCCCTCAACATATAAGCTTTCCTCTGGTGGCTGGACTCCTCCTTGGACACGTCTCGGTGTTCTCTATCGGCCATTCTCGTGTAGTGGCTTCAACTGCCGGAGGTAAAATTAACAATAACCAGGAATTCGGGGTATAATGATTGTTTACACATAACTGATAACTCTACAGATAATAATAAAGTTGTATTGTAAATAGGCCTGCTTCTTCTCTGTGTACTTCGTCTGCCTTCTCTCTGGGGCTTTTGTGGATGCTAATCAAGACGACCGGTCGATTAACGTTAAAATAACTAACAAACACATAATTTAAATAGGTGACATAACTTAATCGAAAGGTAAATTCCTTTTTAAACTTAGTGGATATGAATATTCAAAACTCTTTGCTAACTGAATTTTTGCTAATACTCTAAGCGACAGCATATATAAGACAGTACAAAGTGAAATTTCAATCTGAACTTTTGGATGTAATTAAAACATTAAGGTTATGTGGTATTCTGCACATTTCAAGTGTAATTGAAATAATGTATTTAAGTATATACATAAATAGTAACAATATTATATCAATTTATAACTTGTCCTGCAATAATGATATTCACAGATGTTTATCTTCAGATAGGTTGGGTATGCAATTCGAATATAAGATGCGATTGCGAAGACTTCTGTCCTAAATAAGCTATTGTTCTATAATATATCTTCATCGATTTCAGCTCTCTTCGAATCCAATCGTTCCTATCCCCCCGTTCTGCCTCTTGGTTGACACTCCAAGTCTTTCTGATTATCCTACATCACTCTCTCGATACGCACGAAACCCCGAGATATCAGACGTTGGTTAGCTCTAGCTCAATATATTGGAATTTATATTATTTCTGAGGCTAATTATAACTCTCAGATCTAGCTCTCAGATTTGACATTCTCTGTTTCTGAACCCGTGAGAGAAGAATATCGCATCAGATAATACCACAGTCAAAATTATTTAAGTGAATTTGTAACAGAAGACAGCTTTGAATCAAAGAAGCCGGAATTCCCCACAACTCTTAAAGAATCATATTCAATATCCAGTGGATTCAGCAAATCCTGCTACCTTTCAGCTCGGTTCACCAACTCGCTCAGGGACCTCATTCTGACCTAATCAAGGGTTGCAAGAACTAGACCGTGAGCCTCCGCTCCACCTCTGTGCGATCTTAACCTCGAATGACGTGAGTGTGTTCACAGGAAATTTGAAGTTGAAACTATTCATCGTCCACAACTTCATACATTGTAGTTTGATGGTTGGTGTTATTTTGGAAGTTAGTAGCCGCGAGACAAAAGCCACGTCGCCCGATCTCACTTCAGTAGATATACAGGCACCATATATTGAAATCTAGGCAGCGAGCTCTAGAACAAGGAAATTTACAACTACAGTAGTTTATAGAATAAGAAACCTTATACAACATAACAATCAAGATTTCAACATCCCCAAAGATCGAGTTTAATTTTAATTGCTGATACTACATGAAAAGCCAGAGATGGAATATCAATTCTTTGTCTACAGCAATATAAAGAGCAGTACTATGAATTAACATCAGAATCTCGATCAATAATAGATCAATTAAAACCGGATCGGATATACACATGTATTAACCTCGATTTCTGGAGAGATCAATCAAGCAAACAATCAAAAATCCGTTGATGATCGTCAATCACTAGTTGGATTGTCACATGCCTTTATTTCGAGACATGTGAGACAAATCAGTGTTCGAAAATAACTACTATTCCTTGGCATTATGATTCTAGTACTTCTACGATTAGTAACCAGCCTGCTCCTCGATATCATCACCCGCTTTTGGCACCAGGGACCAATGAATCCAAGAAGTCGTCAAAACCCTAGCGACCCCTCGCTACACATGATAACCTCCGCAGGTCCAGGTCCAGCCAGGTCCAGGTTCAGGTCCAGGTCCAGCCCCTAGCTACGCTCAGGATCGTCGTCTGTCTCATGTCGCAGGGACAAAGGCGCAGCAGACCCCTCACTCCCGCTACTCTAGAGATCAGTCAAAAAAGCCGAGTATAAAAGCAGCTAGGGGAGCTTGGAGCGAAGGAGGCAAAATGATAATCTCGATCGCAGCGGTAGAGGGAGCTAGGATTCCAGGCGCCAGAGACAGATGATCATCTCGATCGTAGAGATCCAGACGCCAGAGGTACATGACGATCTAGAACGTAGCCAATAGTGAGAGCTGAAAGTCTGGCCGGAGACCCTAACTTCCAGCACCTCAGCCACCGGAGACAGACCAGAAAAGGTAGGAAGATGCTACGGAAGGGTAGATAGATATATATCTGATTCCAAAAGAGGATATGTTGTCGATTGTGTAATGTGATACATGTCGGGCCGGGCCGCTAAAATGCACATTACAGCGTTTCATCTGCATCACCAAATTTGTATTAAATAGGAAATTGGTCGTGTGAAAAAAAAATCTCTAACGAAAGCTCCGAAGGAGTGTCCGAATAAATTTCTTTTCTGTAAATTCTATACTCGGTACATAGCCACTGTAAAGTTAACTTGAATAGAGAGAGGTACGGTATAAGTTTCATGTTAAGAAGGTTAGATAGTTATACTTTTTTTATCATTAACTTTAACCTTACGTTAATCTGTTAAGGTTCTTCATTAAATTCTTTCCTAGAGCATATTATATAATGTTCTCTAGTTACCTCATTACCGGTAGTTAACAGAAAGGAAAAGTTTTTGCTTGTTCCTACGCTTCAGTATATTTTTCGATCATCATTTAAAAGAAAAAGAAAAATGTTGATCTCTACGAGTGGTGATGATCTGGGATGAAACGAGTCAGGGAGCAGCATAACGAGATTCCGGTAGCTCAAATAATTTTGTTAATGTTTTTTTGTACGTACCTGATTAACAATTTACGCAATATTATGTCAAGTCAAATGCTCTGTTACTCCATTGAGAGCACTGCCCCAGCCCCATTCTCTCGGAATATATATATATATATTCACTCAATCGGGACCTAATAGGCCGCAGGTTGATTCTCGATCGTTTTTTATTTTGGCAACCAATACCTAATCGCATTTAACATTAGCGTTAACAGTTGGAATATTCTTTTCCTATTTAGAATGAAGCGTTGAGATGAGGAGTAGGAATTTTTATTCAGAAAAAAAGAAAAAGGCCGGGTCCATCAACCGATAGAGTGAGAACAGATCAGTGAGGAATACCTTTGCGATTTGAACTTCTTCGCCTCAGTATTGCACATGATCAGACCAGTCAGTCCACTTCTTAGAAATGAAATGATGCATAATCATCCGAACGTATACATACAACATTTTTACTAGCAAATTATTTTTGGCTTGGCAATAAAAAAAATTCTTACCAGTTGTGGTCCTTTGTTGGATGAATGAATGTACATACGTTTTCCCTCCCCATACTAAGCCCTGGCCAAACAAAAGCTGTACAGCTGCCAAGAGGTCATCTCAGACATATCTTATTCATTTGCTCGCGTGACCAACAAAATGTTCTGCAGATATAGTCATAGATCTTCTAGTGTTATCTATGTCGGCTAAAAGATCTAGCTTATTCCATCTTGATCAAAAAGATAACTGACCGAAAAACTTATCTTTGCATCCAATCATATTTGTCATTGTAATCTTAGATTATCTACAGATTATCTACATTTCCTCAATTTGGTGCATGATGCTTTTGGTACATAATAGGAAACTGTCATTCTCATAAAAGACAAGGCGCAGTTGGTGCAGCTACATGGTCATGTACACCCCAACCTACAGATCTAAGCTTGTAGTACCTGACTGTCACCTGTTGAGAGTGATAAGGATTGGATTCCGTTGTCTGGGCCAGCGCCACTTTTTAGCTCTCGCTGAGCTCTAGATATACATTCCACACCAACAATTAATTATCGGGCGTAGCGATAGCCAGGGTGGAGTCGCCGGACATAGAACATGGTGCCAGTGGCGGCACGGGCATAGCTACCGGCGGATATTTAGCTCAAGAACGTCATTCCACACACCAGCGATGGAGCTTCACCCCAGCTGCTGGGAGGCGGACATAGTTGTGCGACGGGGGTAAGGCATATGAAAAAAAGTAATTCTAGTTCAGCTTTAAGGTTAAGGTTAGTTATCTGTTTTTGCATACGCTAAAAGAAGAAAGCTCATTTCCACCCAGTTTTAAATCAGGAACGGTTGTGAATTGCTTGTACCAGATATTAATTAAATTACAGTTCTAACTATGCGAATTATGAAATGTTCTCCTGCAGTTTACGTGCAGATCAGAGCCGACTATATGGACCGAGGAGAACTCCACCGTAAGTGCCGGAATATAGAGAGGAGTACGTATGTGTCAGCGCTATTTTATTCTTTCTGAACTGCTTATCTCCGAACTGGGCCTGAGCGAAATGAGAGAACGGGGTGTGGGGCACGTAGCTCCAGGTGCTGATGGAGGGGAAACAGAATCATCGAGACTCATTAGTGTAACTGAAGTGAGAGTTTAATATTAGTTGCAGGGAGACATTTTAATGAGAGATGCTTTTGGTGACAGAGGATAGCAGGGAGAGTGACGGACTCTGATAATGTGATGAGATATGACACTAACCAAGATTTAAGGTTTTGGAAATTTTTTATCCTGCGGTAAATAACTTACGTAATGTGAGTATATAACCTTCCATATATAATCAATCAAGTTGTACAAGTTGTACAAGTCGTACAACAAATTAACTTTATGTAACGGATAACGGTTATATATAGACATCCGTGTTCCTAATTTTTTTTAGTTTGAACAAAATTGAATTTCTTTGTGTGGGGATAGATAATTCGATACACTTTTTGTTACTCCTTTTTATTAAATCAATCTCTAATCACCGTTACTATCTAACCACCTTTGATCATTTTGTGGATTATCAGTGATTTGCAATTAATAGAGGTAATTTGTTAATCTTTTTCTAATTAACAATTGCTAATCGCCACTAATCTGCAGATAAGACGCCAGGCAAGGCACGAAGCCAACTGTCTTATTAACGTTAACTGTCAATTATTACCGAACGGAGTTTTCCGCCTGCATTTTGACGGTTAACAGATCTATCCATCCTTCTGTCTCCCTATCTATCCTTTTTCTCTGTTCTTTCCAGTGCCGTAACTTAGATAATTATAATTCTCGGTAACTTATACGTGCTATAAGATCGGAGAATATATGCATATATATCGACATCTATCAATTTCACTATTATCATCCCCAAAAAGGGAAGAAAGAAAAGAAAGTCGACTTGGGCATGGTATGGTGGTGGGTCTTTTTTGATTTTTGGTTTTAAATTTTAGTTTGCTTAAATTAACTATAAGCTAAATTTTACTAAAAATCTCTATTTGTTCGATACTAAATTTACGCGCCGATAGAAGATTTAGTTAACCCAGAGAGATTTTAATTAAAACGTTAACTGCATACTCTAGTTCAACAATTTGTTGCTACTACAGCTACAAAACACTACAACTGGAACACGACAACTAGAAAGTAATACAACTAGTAGAACTACTACTCCCTATTACTATTGTAAGTTATACTACTCTGATAAACTTTATGAGATTATCTGACAATTTTATTTTTATTGGTAAGTAATATTATTCTTTACAGCTAGATCGTCTCCTAGCTCAGCTGGATCGACAGCGAGATAACAGAAAGGTAGCAAATAATTTAACAACTTCATTAACTGTCATCGAATCAAAAAATCAACTAACATTCTACAGATCAGTAATTCAATTCAACAGTTTCATATCGACACGACGGCTGGAACAATTTTTGTTTTACTGTCCAATAGCAGTAACTCTGCGGTGTATCTCAGTAAACCACATTTTGTTCCGTTCTAACAGCGCCAATCAACCTCATTCACAGCGCCGTACCCGCCTTACGCATCAGCTGCAGTACACGCGACCACATAAAATTGATCGTCCTTGCCAAGTTTTCCTTCCGCATCAAAAAAAACAACTAATTTTCTTGACACGATAGATTAGGAAGGAGCGTATATCTGCTAATCTCTTGGCTACTACCCCCTTATACGTACATTATATATACAGACAGGTAAGTACTTCGAAAATAACATCAAACAAACATATTTTATTTGATTATATTTGAAATAAAAAGGAGACCGATTTTTAATAGTAATATTTTTTTTTGTTATTGTTGTTATTGGTGGCAGGCATCTTCTTTTTTTTTTGGTAGGTGTTCTATTTTAAGGAGGGGGGTTGAAAAACGGGGAGGCGTGGGTTAATATGGGTGCG
>JAJMIF010000030.1:46804-68486 GCA_030583505.1 Sugiyamaella castrensis | reverse complement strand
CATCATCATTATCATCATTATCATTATCATCATCATCATCATCATCATCATCAAGAAATATATTAATGAATCCAACAATATAGCATTTTAATTTTTTTGTATGTTCAACTGGACAGCCTCTTTCCTGTTTTCTCACGTATGCTTACGCCCATGACCATGTCTTCTGCCACTTCCAGACTTCGCTGCTCGCTTCGCTCTTGTTATGTCCTCGAGCTGGTTCGGTCATTTCTACTTCGAGTGTCCCTATTCTCGCTTCTTTTAATTGATCACTCTCCAGTGCCCTAGTTGACCATTCTCGCTTTATTGATTTCATTTTTACTAACTTTTCAGTCATTCGTTTTCATGCATTACTTCTGGTGTTCATCATGTCTCCAATACCTTTATCACCTACTTCAGCATCAGATTCATCATCACAAATTACAATTTCAGTAGACGACTATGATGCTGAAAAACAATTACCATATTCAATAACGTCAACGTTTACTTCCTTTTGTAATAGTCAGAAAATATTTGGTTGGTTAGCATTTTTACCAATATTATTAACAAGGAGTACTTCAAGATTTGCTCGATTATTACGGCATAATGTTATAGGTAAAATATTGTTAATCCTCGGATCTGGATATATACTTACTATCGGTATGCTTTATTTTTTTTCAGCAGATGTTTATCCATCAGTTGGTTTAAAATCTTTCATGCGAGGTGGACAAAGTCGTACTTCTGCTGGCGGTAAGGATGAACTGGTTGTTCAAGGATTTGATCCTAGATTAGCTCTAATAAAGTTAAAACAAACTCCTGTTGATATAATAACAACGTTCTCATGGGGTGATTGGATTGATTTATCTGAAGTTCGAGGTTTTGGTGAAGAATCCGAATCTTGGAGATTTGATTTTTTTGCAAGACCAAAAGGAAATATTAATGATTTTTATTTTCCTCCTCGTTCCAGATCAACTGAAAAGGAACAAGCTTTTGCTGCAAAATTATATTTAGAGAAATTGGCTCATGTTCCTAGTAAGATTGTTTTAGTTGGTGATTCTAGAGCAACATATGTTGTGAAACCTGAAGATCCAAAAAGACGGCATCGTGATTATGGCGAGGAGGATGAAGAAGAAGAAGAAGAAGAAGAAGAAGAACAGAAAGTTGACAAGGGTCAAAGTATTTCCGATCCGTTATTGGCAGTGCCGCATCCACAGAGGCCACAGCCGGTAGAACAGCCTCAAGTTCCTCCAGTGCAAGAGCAACAACAACAGCAGGGATCAGTTGACCCTCAAGAACAACAGCAGCAACAAAAAACATCTCCACAACAAGTTGAACCTGAACATCAACAACAAGAACAAATAGGATCTCCAAAAGAAGGAGCGGTAGAACCACAAAAAGAACAACAAGCTCCATCACCAGTTTCCCCTCCAAAATTAGATGAATTAGATTTAGAAACAATCCCAGTAGTTTCTCAAGTCCCATTAGACCAGGAAGACCCTAAAGCAAGCATTAGACGTATTGCACAGTTGGGAAAACGTTATGATCCCCCTTCTTCATCTCCTTCACCTACACATAAATATGAACTTGCTGCCATACCTCCAATAGTAGGTGTTTTAGCTACTGGCACTCCAGAAGATAGAGTTGCAGTAACTCTTGATAAAAGTCTCTTCAGACTACAACTTAGAGAATCGGAAAAAATCAATGAAAATTCTACCGACTTAGAGATTAAACATGCTAAAATGATTCAAAAAGCTCGTAAGCATGTTAGAAATTCTTCTAAACATTTCTCTGAAGTTTTATTAAATAATGATCCTTTAGGTCATGGAACTCATTATGATTGGAGATTCTTTAATTTAGTTCGTCATGGTACTGAGCATGAAGCCGTTATGCATCATTTAATTCGTGCTTGGTCTATGTTCGCTGAACAAGAAGGAATTATTACTTGGATATCACATGGTTCATTAATAGGTTGGTATTGGAATGGTATTGCGATGCCATGGGATAGTGATAATGATGTTCAAATGCCAGTGGTTGAATTGGATCGTTTTGCTCAACTATATAATGGTACTATGGTTGTAGAAGATGAAAAAGAAGGTACTGGGAGATATTATATTGAAATTAGTCCATGGTATGTGCAAAGAACTAGAGGTAATGGTCAAAATGTTATTGATGCACGATTTATTGATATTCGATCAGGAATTTATATTGATATTACTGGTCTTGCTGAAACTGATCGAAAAGGGCAATATAATTGTAAAAATTATCATTATTATGCTCATGATTGGCTTACCCCTATGCGTAAAACTCTTTATGAAGGTGCTCAGGTCTACATCCCAAATGATTATGAAGCAGTTCTAAGGGATGAGTATCATAAATATCGTCAATCTAACTTTAATAATTGGTCATTTAACCGTGATCTTCGACTTTGGGTGCCTACTAGAAAGTGTTCCAAGTTTAATATTCCTGCTAAAAAATATGATGAAGAGGGACAGCTTAATATGTATGGTGCTTGTAACGATCCTGTCATATATGGAGAGTACCAGTCGATTAAAGATGTTAGTCATGTACATGCTGTTGAAATGGAGATTTATGATAGAATGGAAACCGTTGAACAGAATGGAAAGAGTATTTTTGTTGATACACCTGAATCTCGTAAATTATTTGCCGAGGCGTTTAGCACTTATTATCCACCATTAAGAGCCGATCCTGGTATGTCAATGGGTAATATTCCTGATAAGAAGGTAAATGTATGATGAGATTCACATGAGAATAGATCTAGAGTAAAATTTTTTTTTTTTTGCATAAAAATAGTAGGAGATATAATATGGTGTGTTTTTCTTCTATTGACGACGAAACGACGCAACAAATAATAAAATTATGGAAGTCCCTCAATATTGCTTTTTTTTGCTTATGGGAACCATTTATTATTATTATTATTATTATATATATCTTTATTACTGATGGCGATTATCAGCTTTTTCTTTTTTTTATAAAATCTTTCTGTATTTGTATAGATAGTCTACCAGTTTAATTCATAACTTGTTTCATTCTCGCTTTTCTAACCTGCCTCTACCAGCTGGGGTCAGTCCCCAGAGTCAAGAACACCCGCTGTGCTAAGAGTTTTCAGTTGTCTGATTGCCTGTTCTCTAGGTGTGTTTCGGTGGTCCTGGGCTGAGGCTCCATTCATATATCTTCTCCTAGAAATAATTTCATCATTGGGAAGAACAGTTCCAAGCGGATGAAACACAATGAGAAGTTTATATCAGTAGATAAGTTGATACTTATTCTAGTAAGTTCGGACGAACACCTAGTCCAAAGCCGGGGTCGAATAGGGACCTCGGGCGAAGCGAGAGAACCCCCAGCAGCCAGAGGCAAAACAGAGGTTAATTGACATCCAAGTCCGAGTGAAGCGAGATCCTCCAAAGCCGGCTCTAGCTTACAGAGACAGGAAAAATCAAAAAAAAGAGAAAGCAGAGTATTTTGCTCGATGACAATCTATATATCTATTTCATTAAAATTCGAGATTACTGGCGTTTTTGTTTTGTAGATATCTTCAAATGGAGCATTTCCAGGTCGAACCACTAAAGCTGTCGTCCAACCAGCCTCAAGAGCAGCATCTATTTCCTTTGGATTATCTGTGAAGAAAAGAATATCATTTGGTGAGATATTAATCTTGGAAGAAATGATTTTATAAGATTCAGCCTCCGTTTTTTGACCAGCATTAACAGTATCAAAATAATCTTTAATATAACCAGTCAAGTCAATACCAGAACCGTCTTTTCTATTTTCGTCTGCCGAATGGGCAAATAATAAAATTTGGGCCGCTACTGATCCTGATGAATAAATATATATTCCAGAATCAAGCGATTGAGACCATTTTTGAATATTGGAAATAGCATCTGAATAAAGAGAGGCTTTAATCTCTCCTGATTCATATCCTGATTTCCACAGATACCCCTGAAGAGATTTAAGATATGAGGCCTTAACATCACGTTTTATCAGGTCATCAATATGATTTAAGAGAGATTGAGCATTCTGAGTGTATTCTTCAGGGAACTTTAGTAAGTAATGATTGATGAGAATATGATGTGTGTTCTCAGAAGAAGTCGAAGTTGCAGATAATGGGAAAGTCGAACTTGGGATATCAGCTACCAAAGAATGAATCTTTTTTACAGCAAAAGGAAAAAGAATATCCTTAACGAATGAGATAGGGCAAACTGTTCCCTCAATATCCAGTACAACTGCTTTAGGACGAACCATTATAAGTGATAATCTATATACCAGGGATTTTTAGATGCCGAATGGAAGAAGAAGATACGAGCAAAATCTCTGAATGTGACCAAAGATCAGAAACAGAATTTCACGTGATAATCTTTCACGTGAAGTTCACGTGCAAGATCGATATGCCCGCATTGGGCAGTAAAGTGAAAATCTTGCCCAATCGGCCTGCGAGCTGTGCTATAAGCTGTTATCTGTTGGAGACAGCGTACAATTCTCGCTCTAATCAGCCAACTCTCTTTCTAGCTAATGAATTTCAGCATAGTAGCGATGAGAAAATGGAGGGCTTTCGCGATTAGCAAGGACTAAAAGAATGGGGGATCTGGGATAGAGCATAGCTGTAATCAATCAATCAATCAATCAATCAGCTGCACTGTTCTGATTGATTGATTGATTGATTATTGGTGATTACTGCGCATTATATAGGTGAATAACAAATTGAATATAAAAATAAGACTGTTTCTACCTCATTAGTGTGGCGTAACCTCACTGACCAGAACCGAGAAAACATGGTCTGTGCGCCGACTGAAGACTTTATTATAATCCCCCCCCCCATATTTTCAGTCAGATCTAACGATAGAATGCGGCCTAGGCGGACACGACACTTAAGGCTCCATAGCAGGCCGCAGAGTGCGGGAAGGCAATAACATTATACACCTGGCAAAAGGAAGTTAACAGTTAACCATTCTTATTATACCGTACCGGTACTCCATTTTTGGATTAGTTCGATTATCGAGAGATAGTTCTGACCTCATTAAGGCTCAATGTTATTTCGAATCTCATTTGGAATAAATTCGAACGAACAAGCAGATAATCAAAATAGAGCGTTATTTTGAAATTCTGCAATAATATCAAAATCAGATTTTTATTTGATAATGCCATATGTCCTGAATGACTATTATAACTCGGGCGAAAGATACTTTCCTCTTTTGGGCTACCTGCATACAACAGATTGAGATTATCTTTTTCACACTAACTTTACGGATAGAACCAGCCGTCGTTTTGTGAAAAGCTCGGCCGCCGTTTGCCACGAATAGGAAAGATCATCCTCCTTTCGTTCTTTCGTTATCGAGCTGATGTGCCTTTCCTTCTCGTTCCTCTCGTACTTTCCTCCTTTGAGATCATGATGTATTTACATTACCAATAGAAGCTTATTAATAATCTACCAATCTAACAACTGTTATTTACAGTTCAATTCCTATTCTTATCCAAGGGCATTCGATTGTCCAAAGACCTGTTCCCTTCACTAAGATCTATTGTGTAGTAAGTGTTGATTGACGAGACGCTGAGCGGAGGCACAGAATGGGGACGCTGTCACCAAGCTGCTGCATATACCTTCGGCGGCTGAAGCTGCTTTGCCCAGACCTCTGACTTGTCGCTCAAACCAAGGTAGTTGGACGGTTCTATTAATTTCTTTCGGGTAATTGGAGCTCTCCGGCCCGGAATCTTGGTTTGGTAAGGACAGAGAACTACCACCCAGCCGCCCGAGGCGAGGTATGTTTTTATTTACACGTACGCGTAACGGGAGACTGAATTGAGCTCTCAGATATATGTTGGGCCCATATTAGCTCGGACTAGTTCAGTTAAGGCTGGCGTTAAGTTTAGTTCCATAGAAGAATATAGTTAAGCTTTTGTTTCTGTCTTTCTACACGGGATTATTTAGAAGGCAAGACGGGAGATATTCTATGGTCTAGCCTTTTTCAATGATTGCTCGTTTACATATCGGACCTAACACAAGGTTCGAAGTTTTAAGTTTCCGGAACTCCAATCGTCTTTAATTGAAAAAATTAGAAATCAGCTGATATAGATTAATCTTTATATATACACATATACGTATAACCTCATAACTGAATGTTGATGTCACTAGAAAGAAGTGCCGGTAAATCATAAAAATAAAGGTGAAGTAGAATACTATTAATCGTGTTAAGTAGATAGAAAACAACAATAAATTTATTAGCCAAAGGACATACGTACGTGGGGTGTATTTCATCTTTGACTTTGACTCTTATCAACTTCATCATTATCATCATTAATCAAAGCACATTGAAATTTTTCATGAAGGAATAAGCAGGATATCTACAAATCTGTAGAGAATATGCCTCGACCGCTTGAAAAAAAGGTCGATATCATGTATTAATGATGATAATGTCAGTAGATATGATTGTATTAACATCGATTAGATAGCAGTAGATTATATCACTTCTGAGTTCTAATTCTGTCTGCTCGTTACCCGATTTTCTACTATCCATGCCGTATGCTGCCCGTTGAGACGGTGCGAGCTCGATCATGGCGGCAAGTGGCAAAGTCTTCTCTCCCCTTATTGCCGATTATGCTGCCACAAAAAGACCGACCCAAAATTTAATAACTCATTAAGTTATCATTCTGTGTTATTACCAGAACTTTATTCGTTGTTGATCGATGATAAGAGTTGGACTGTCAGTTCAATCGCTGGGATCGTGGTCCCAACCCCCTTGGCGGAGCCTCCATCAACCCCGCATCATCTCATCTAGCTAGCCAGCTATCTAGAGGCGAATAAGTTTTAACTGTACTGTCGCTGTCGCTGTCGCTGTCGCTGTCGCCGTCGATATCCTTATCCGTATTACATTCCTTTTTTACATGTAAAGTTATGATGTACTGTAACGGTTAATTATATTGATCTCGAGCCCTGCGAGCATGAGGTGCGTCTCGGTTCTTCAAATAGCCGATGGAATAGAGTACAGAAATACCAGTAGCGCCAGAAGAACGGCCATATTTACCATGCCCAATTGCTTTTTTTTTTAAAAATGTCCCGATACAAATTTGACTTCTGTCGGTGTGTCTAAGTTTACTCGTGAAGAAGCTCGGGGAAGTCAAAGATCAAAATCTCCGGGAATCTCGCCGAATATAAGACTACCACCATCACCCTAGATCCCAGTAGCAGTGCAGTTGTCCGGCAAAAAACTTAACAAGTCTGAGACAGAACTTCAGACAGACCTAGATGCGTAACATGAAATGGAAGTGACCGTCCATACAGCCATTGGGAGTAATACAATGCCATACTTGGTTCCATTGATTTATTTTCTTGAAGAATTATCATTTAAGCAAACTGTTTTCCTATTATTCCAAGAAGTTATAAGAAGCTGATCTACAGTTAATATTAGATATGAAATACGAATTAAAAGTAAGTTGAAGCCATATATCAAGTTCCTTTTGCTTCCGGCGGCTGGGCACTTTCCATTCCCCAGCTCCGTAGTTCGTTTGGCTCGGATATTGCCCAGATCGGGGTCCCAGATGTCGGAGAAAAGATAGAGGGATATCAAGTTCTTCATTGGGCGGGGATATAAGCTCCCTAAGTTCTTAAACCAGAGCACCATCTGTCCGAGGAAAACGGGAGATCAAGGAAATCGATTCTCGATCTTGTGGTTTCGCATGGCATAACGTTACTGCATTGTTAATCTTTTGCGTCTCTAAGTTAACGTTAAACAGGAAGAGAAAAACAAATTATTACATTTAATCGATAGAGTGATATCGCGGCAGGAACAGGGTGCGGCATAAAAGCAGGAACATCAGGATCAACCAGGGGAACTAAGACTTGTGTCTATTGCCAGCCAAGACTTATTATTACATGAACAACAAATGAATATATATACTATTGTCCGATCTACCCCAACATATCCTCTCTTCTACCTCCGGTCGCCTATGCTCGCTTCTCTCAGGTTCTGTCAGTGTTTGTAGTGAGAGCTGGGTGCCGATGTCAGGCGGCTGGGGATTGGCTCTAAAACTTTTTTGGTCATCTTGCTCCCTGTTACTGCCATCGTATTTCTCCCCTTTCCTCGCAACCCTGTTACAACTTAAAGAGAAGAAGAAAGTTCGATAAGGTATTGAAGTAGGTAGTACCAGGGATAAGTGTGTAATTGGGTCCGGGATAGGCGGGTCACTTTCTGCCTAATTCACGAACCCATTTTTGTTATTCATATTATAAGATATCGGAGTAGACAGATGTATGTCAGTCAAACGTAGTGGAGCTGTCATCATAATTCCAATTAGGAAAAGATGTGCCGTATATACGAACTACCAATAGGTACTTGGCTCACTTGGACATATAGATAGAACTATTTCCGCATTAAAAATTGCATCGCATTCATTTAGTTAGTACACCCCAGATTTCCACAATCAGCTCTTCATTTTCAAATTATTTATTAATTGAAGCGTGGATAGATCCTATCTGTTATCTCGATTGTGATTACTCTGAATCTCGAGAGTAAGATCCTATCTGTTATCTCGATTGTGATAACTCCGAATCTCCTGAGTAAGATACTATCTGTTATCTCCGAATCTCGACAGTAAGATCCTATCTGTTATCTCGATTGTGATAACTCTGAATCTCTAGAGTAAGATCCTATTTGTTATCTCGATTGTGATAACTCCGAATCTCCAGAACAAGATCATTTCTGCCTCTTAATCTTCACCCGATGAAGATGGTGATTGTGTTGTTTCTTCAATCGATCGATCGATCCCCAGACCGTACGGCTCATTCCGCTGCGGCGGCTCTGCTCAGTGCTCGGATAAAAACTGGTTTGTTTTTCCCTATCTTATAACTCCGTTCGATTCCGACGAGAAAGAGCAAAAAGAGCCGATCATTCCCGGCAAGATGGAGCGGAGCTAGCAGCAGAAACTAACCGCATCGAGAGAGGTTTCCGACGCTGACAAATGAGCCGATCTACAGTTATTAATGACGGAGTCTGGTTTAGCCCTCATCACTCAAGCCTTCGGATCATGTTCGATAGCAGGCCGGATCTTTCGTTCTCAGCTCCGTGATTCGAGGCCGGAATTATTCATGTATAGGTTTTGTGGCTCTGCAATCTGAGCTGCATAATGTTTAGCCAGCCGTGCGGAAACCTGCATGCGTAGAAAAAAAGCCACATGGACTGAGGCTTTAACTTAGTCTCATTTCCCAAAATAAAATAAAAAAAACAAATTAAAATAAAAATAACGTTAACAAATGAAATTAAAAAAAAAAATATAAGACAGAAAAAACTGTGTCATTCTGTTCAAGAAAAAATTAAATTTATTTTTTTTCACAGAAGATAAAGAACATACGTAGAAATTAATATACCATAGGCCCTACCCATATATAATATATATATATATATATATATATATATTTCTCCACATTCTTCTCTCTCATGTATTGATTTATTCAACTATTTTTTTCTTCATTAAGTTCACAAAAACGGTTGGATATATACACCGGAATATCACTATCTTCCTCTCTTAACGTTACTTTTTCCCGAGGTTTCTTATCCCTTGCCCTATACGAAGCCAAGTTAAAGTGACTTGACTGTACGAGAGCAAACCACGAAGTTACGGTCCACTAACACGTTACGGTCAATCTTCTACTCAAAATATAAATACATATTCTCATATTCTGATCCAAAACAATCTTGATTATTCGCTTCTGGCTGCTTACACGATTACAGGACGATTTTACTCTAATTTAGCGGCTATACCTTACTGGACGATCATTCTCGAGAATATTGCTCCGATATTGGATATTCCGAATTTTATCTGTAAGTATTTTACTACTCAACGGCGGCCAACGCTCGAGGTCCTATGAACTGTGAAAGATTAACGCTAATTAAGGTCTGCGGTAGTTGTTACTAGTAAGTTCTGGCATTACTGCATACATGCTCTTACTGCTGTAAAAGCCTTACCGTGAGTTGCTACTGTAACGTTACTAGCTAGCCTAGCTGCATAACGGCTAGTTACCAGCCGTCTATAGTAGTTTAACGTTAACCGCGTACTACCACCGTATTCTAACATCTGCTTTACTGGTGGCCGGCCGGACTGTACTATGCACTAACTAAATTCACGTTAAACTAACGATCAGGCTTTAGATTTAGTACAACTTCCTCTCTTCTACCACACATCTTCTGGTGTTCCTTCTATCGTTTCTTCGTTTTGATTCGTTTTGTTCGTTTTGTTCTTTTTGTTCTTCTAGTTATTATATTGTATATATATATTATTGTTACTTTTTTAAATTATTAGTGACATATATATATATTGGTTGTTGAGAGGAAATAATTTGAGACAGGGAGACAGAGAGAAACGGAACTATTAAGAAAGTTTATATAGAAATCTTCGGCAAGTATCGGTATATATTATAGTCATAATCACTATCTTTATCATACGAACTTTCTTCATAAAATACGAAAAGGACTAATTTAAAAGATATTTAGGACCGATCGATCTTTTTCTTCTTTCTTTCTGTTGACAAGATCGGGAATCGGAAATTGGAAATCAGAAATCGGAAATCAAAAAATCAAAAGATAATAATCGAGGACATTAATATTAATCATCATCGGACTGGATCTATTTAAGTTGTGATTTCTACGGTTTTATTTTGGTCCGTTACTGTGGACACGGGTTGGACTTTGTATTTTTATTTAAAGGTAAGTTAGATTGTCTCCGGAGGCATACATTGGTGCCATCGTTTAATCCAGTTTACTAATCTCTATTTAATAGGTTTGTTTCATATCAATCTCATAATCTCACAGTTCATTTCATTCTTGATCTGAACTTTCTTCTATAACATTTCACAATTCAACAATCTAGGAGCTGCTCACCTCGCCGGGGACCTTGGTCTCCGGCTGAGGATCAACGTCTAATGTCATTAATATATGAACATGGTCCTTCAAATTGGGTCCGAATATCTCAAATGTTGGAAAGTAGAACCCCTAAACAATGTCGGGAAAGGTATCATCAAAATCTTAAACCATCTTTAAACCATTCTCCAATAACTGATGAAGAAGGTGCATACATTGAACAGTTAGTTGCTCAATATGGTAAAAAATGGGCTGAAATTGCTCGTCATTTAAAAGGTCGTTCTGATAATGCTGTTAAGAATTGGTGGAATGGTGGTGCTAATCGTCGTCGAAGAGCTTCTTTACAAGTCACATCCCCGATTGAAAATTCAATAAATTCTGGTGATTCTGGTGGTGGATCAAGCATGGTTATATATAATTCTGGTCTTCCATCTGGATCTGGATCTGGATCTGGAACGGTTTTTAATAATCCTTTTGGAGAGCAGCAGCAACAGCAACAGGATTTATCTGGTGTTATTCCATCAGTGCATCTTCCTCCATCTTCTATACAACATCAACATCAACAGCAACAGCTGCAGCAACAACATAACTACTATTCTAATTCTTCGTATCCACCACCACCTCCTCCACCGTCAGCTCTTGCCTCTGCTATTGGTTCTTCTCCCTATCATTCAATTGGTCATCGTGTATCATTACCAAATATTTATTCTGATTCTTTCAATTCATCAAAACCGGTAATAGTACCATCTCTGCAACAACAACAACAGCAAACAACTTCTCCATTTGCTTCATCTCAATTCCCCCCATCCAGTTCTTCTACAAGGAAACATTCAGCAGTAGTTTTTAATGCCGCTTACACGACTGATTCTTCTGGATTTAGGAAATCTTCCACTGTAACAGCATCATCGACTGTTGACCCTCATCAGGATTCCCCTCCAATACCTACGGATCCTAATCTACCTGGTGCTGGTGGTGGTTCTTCAGTTGGTTCCAAAATTAGAAGTCATCGTCGTGCAGGATCCCTTCATCATGGGTCTTCACCATTTCAAAGACGTAGAGCCCATTTGAATAATGAAGATGATCTTTTAGGACCTTATTCTGGTCGTCGTTTTTCAGCAACAACATTTAGCAGTGGGAGTACTGGGCATAGATC
This sequence comes from Sugiyamaella castrensis, assembly GCA_030583505.1. NCBI lineage: Eukaryota > Fungi > Ascomycota > Dipodascomycetes > Dipodascales > Trichomonascaceae > Sugiyamaella > Sugiyamaella castrensis. Next base: position 56,495 of record JAJMIF010000030.1, on the reverse strand, counting down.
AAGTAGAGCTAATTCAATTAGTGGATTTTCATCCGCTTCAGATACCGAAGAACCGGTTATGCCGGCTGCTTATAGTCTTTCAAGATACTCTCTATCTAATAGCACTTCCAGTTCTCGTAGAAGTAGTCATGTTATGCCTCAGCAACTACAACAACAACAACAACAACAACAACAACAACAACAACAACAACAACAACAACAACAACAACAACAACAACAACAACAACATCAACAACAACAACCGCCACCTCAAATCCAACTACCACCTTCCGCTAGTGAAATCCTTCCACCGCTTACAAGTTCTAATACTGGCAGTAGTATAGGTACAGGCAATAGCAGTAATGGTTTAATATCTGCTGTTCAAGCTGCTTCATCTCCTTGTGGTGGAGGACATGCGACTCTTTTTAACCCTAGTTACACTTCTGCTTCACCATCACCATCTTCTCTAGCTGCTTCTTCACCGTTTGATCAGCATCGACAAAGCGTTTCTTCGGTTAATTCCCTTTTACAATCATCTCATCTTCAATCCCATAGAGCAAGTGTTTCGACTCCAGCTTCATCTACTGATGATTCTATTGGAAAGCAGGACCCAAATTTACCAGGAGAAACCAAACTTAAAATCTCCAATCTTCTCTCATAGATCTTCTATGTGTGAGAGAGATCAATGTGTATAATAGACAAATATCACACCACCTAATTAATTTTGAAGGTATATTGGGATTTGTAATAAACTTATGTACGGATGGATGTATTTATGTAATTTTTAAAACTAATTTATTTTTTCCCGGAAGGGATTTTTAGACAAGTGGAATATGTACTCTCTCTTTACTAACTGGGGCTATTCTAGGCAGCTATGATCTTAACTCGGCTGGGTCACGCAGGAAAACGTGTCAGATGGATTACAATTCCAGTTCACCTGAAGTAGCAGCAGGGCTTGGTAGGATGATTGAGTACAGATAGACCTAATTATTATGTAAACATCAATAAGTTCATTATTGACCCGCATCTCTGAACAAAGGCACACATCGCTATTAACTAGAATTGACTGAATAGAGGATGTCCCTTCGTTATTTTATGACCGGTTATATCGCACAGAAGTAGTATATTAGGTTTTTCTGTTCGTCGGGGTAAAAACTGATTTGTCTTGAGGCCAAGCCTTGATGGCTGATAGTCATTTGATTTGTCATGTCTTTGATTTGCATCTGCAGGGGACCATGATAAGCTAGGTAGGTTACTTTAAAGCTTATCTGACTCCTACATGAATTGTGACCTAGAACAAAACTTCAATTAAGTCTTCCTATCTTCTTTACAAATGAGTAGTAAAAAGTAATACATACGTAATGATGCGTTCATTTATTTAATTTTATTGCTCATTTTTTGTAGACAACCTCAAGCTATAACTTTTTAACCAGAAATTCCCAGAATGCTTTCGTATCTGATGATAAGATCTCGAACTCGGCAATAATCTATACTTTGCCACTACTCATCTTGTCCATATATCTTTTGGTGAAAAAAGGCAGCAATAGGACAAAATCCTGAACGTCAAATCTTCGGCATCGGCCTACCAAAGCAAAACCATGCGAAATATCTAACTTCTGGTCCAAGCTCCTCCCTTCACCTGAACATTATTTGCTTATCACACGTAACTCAGCATCGACATGCTCTCTCTCACGCACGCGCGCCCTGCATACATCAAATCACGTGCCTACGTTCACCCTTACCCCTAATTAATAGTTCGCGCCGATTACGTGTCTCTCATTCAATTTTTTTTACTCTTCGCTTGTCACCGCGCACTTGGTTTCGTGGTAACTAGAGAGAGAAAGAGAAAGAAGAATCATGAGAAGAGGAGCTGGAGGTTCAGTCAGGGGACCGTAAGTACTTGGTTAAACGTTGTTGGGCTGGGTGGTATAGTCCTGTATGCCGCTGCAGAACTACGCAGTCATTGTTGCCCACTTGTGTTCTAAGATTCGAGCAAAGCGAGTCTTGGGGTGTAGGGCCCAAGGGAGCGGGGAACCGGACAGGATTGGGTTTGATACATTTTTACTAATTTCATTTTTTTTTTAGTAACTCGGCTCTGACGGAGTTTCTTCGATCCCAAGGGATCAGTGCTCATGATATTCGAAGACGTCACCAGGAAAGAGAAAGACAGGCTGCTGGAACAGATGAGACAAATGATGGCCAGAGAAGAACAAACCGTCGAAGACGACAGAGTATTGACGAAGAAGAAGAAGAAGTTCGAAGAGAAATTGCAGAACTGAATGAAGAAGTTGCAGAGGAAGAGGAAGAGGAAGTTGAAAATATTATTCGAGCTGGAAAGAGAAAGAGGCAGGCACGTAGGGCAAGAGATTCTGACGGCGAAGATAATGATGAGGATCCTGATTATGGTGGTAGTAGCTCTAGGGGTCGTAATAGTTTGATAATGGAAGGTGTTGACTTTTGTGCCAAATGTGAATGTCGATTTACAGTGACGGTTTATACCCAACAAACAGAAGATGGAAATGGCGTACTGTGTCGTGCTTGTAGTGCAAATACAGATAATGGTTCTAAAAAAAAGAAGTCAGGTGTCGATTCGGCTCAACTCGCTGCTAGACGACAACGGAAAAAGATTGCTGCTGCTTTGTTAGATGGAAAGGATTTCACAGGTGTCCCCAGTTTACAAGATCATTGTATTGCTACTGTGGCCAAATATATTGATGATGTTGAGGCTCTGGGTGATATTGTTGGTACAGTGAATTTGGAAAAGATATCTAGGATCGTTAGTCGAAATCGACGTTTATCACCGATAACTTTGAAATTATTTCTGGACCCACAGAATACAAAACTAGAATTATGGGATTGTTCTTCCTTAATGAAAGATTCTTTGAATCTAATTCCAGCTTATTGTCCTCATTTAGAAACTCTAGTTTTGGGAATGTGTGGACAATTGACGAATGAGAATTTAAAATATTTTTCCTCGAATTTACCCCATTTGAAATGTGTTTATTTGGACGGTCCATTCTTGATTAATAAGGATACCTGGATGTCATTCTTTGAAGAAGTTGGACCTCGATTGACTCAATTCCATGTTAAATCTACTCATCGAATGGATGGTGAGGTTATAGCCAATTTAGTTCAGAATTGTCCAAATTTGACACATCTTACCCTGAATAGATTGTCTGGGTTGGAAGATGATGCAGCGATTCATTTATTGGCAGATTTGAATCATCTGGAGCATCTTGAAATTTCGTACTTAGGTAATGACATCAATTTGGGTATTGGACCTCGTATTCCTGGCAATAATAACACTGGAGAAATAGATGAAAATGAGAATGGCTCTCCTTCTGATACTGCTGCTCCAGTGCCAAATATAGAGGGTTGTGTGGTTACCGATGATGCTGTTATTACTATTCTGAATCAGATTGGTTCTCAATTGAAAACACTTACCCTTGATGGTTCTACAGCTCTTACTGATCAGATTCTAATTTCTGGTATTCGTGCCTGTTGTGGTTCTCTTACTACCTTATCACTAAGCCAGTTGGATCAGATCACTGATAATGCAGTAGCGGAATTATTTACTGACTGGCGAAATATCAATAGTGGTCTATCCAAGGTTTCCCTTAAGAGATGTATTGGTGTTGGAGATGCTGGTGTGAAGGCTTTACTTGAACATAGTCACAGTACGCTTGTTGAGCTTAACTTGAACTCACTTCAGCTCGTTACCAAATCTGGTCTGAGGTATATTGATGGTTGTGCCAATCTGACTACTCTTGATTTGGGGTTTCTTCGTGCTACTGATAATGAATTGATTGAATCACTTGATAAGACATGTCCTCATTTAGCTGTTATTGAAGTGTATGGAGATCCTGCTGTTACTTCTAGTTGTCGGGTCAGTGCAAATAAGCGACTACTTGGTCGACAAAGTGATTCTATTTAAAAAAAAAAATACCGAATCTGAATAGAACTCTGGGATCTAGGAGTGGAGGCAGTAGCTTATTCTGGTTAAACCCTTGTCGGGTCAGTGCAAATAAGAGACTACTTGGTCAACAAAGTGATTCTATTTAAAAAAAAAAAAATGCCGAATCTGAATAGAACTCTGGGATCTAGGAGTAGAGGTAGTAGCTTATTCTGGTTAAACCCTCTGCCATACTCGAGATCGTGGATGAAAGGGAATGGGGTCCTGGGCGGAGCTCTAACAACCCAAACCAGACATGGGAAACACACTTGTTATATTTATTCACTGTGCTCATTTTTATATATATTCTTTACTTCATTCATTACTGAGTTGCAACTAGGTAACAAAATATCTAATAATAAACGTCATAAATGATCATTTGGCTTTTTTAAGAAGAGTCATTCCCCAAGCAAAAAATTGGAGCCACGGAGGAGGCTTACGAAAGGACTACTGATCGGTTAAAAGCTCATTAACCTTCCTGCTCAGCTAAATATTTCGCAAATGGATTTTGCCTCTCATACACCACAGATATTGGGTCGATTTCAACACCAGGATGTCCATTCGACAGTTTCAGACGCGCATCTGTATCCCACCCGAGCTTTTCTTTATGAAGCTTTTGTACAGTGAACGGGCCATGCGTTTCTATATCCACTTCAAAATATTCCTGGACAAACCCAACTTCCTCCAAGAAGGAAAGATATTCTTCTGATAGGTCTGTGATAACAACAGGAGGCAAATGCGATTTTGTTACAATCAACTTCCAAAGAGGGTGTAGGAAATCGATCGATCGTTCCGAACCAGATAAGTTTCGTGCTTGATCCAATTCGAATCGAAAATAGCTAATGAAGAATAACGAGGATAAAAGACATGAATCATTCGTGCTGGAATTTTCTAACATTCGGCGAGCAGATACAGCATCATCGAGAAATTTCCATAAGATTTCCGCCTTGAGCGCTATTAACGCAGGATAGATTCTGAAGGCACGAGATGCAGACGTAGTTGTACTAGCGAGTTTGGACATTATGGTAATTTCGTGATCGATGTAATCAATGGCTCCTCTTGGGCTCTGCCGTCTTTCAAATTGTACTCGAGCATAATATATTTCTTCCACAAATTCATCCGAAACTACGTTTTGATAGGATTGAAGAATATCCCTAGCAAGCGTTAAGTTACCAGTACTCTCTTCATAAAGTGACCAATGTATCCTTATATAAGGGCGTGAAAGTGGTACGAATAGCGACGTCGCTCGTCTATAAATATTGCGGACTTCTTCAGTTAATGGTGAAGTATGACTTGTTGCAGATTCTGCCGCCCATCTCGCATATCTCAGCCATAATTTATCATAAAGTGCACCTGGAATCAGTGCTCTTTCATATAGAAATCGGGTTTGTTCATAATCACCCTGTGACTCTTCATAATCCAAATAGTCATTCCAATTGGAAATCTGATCAGGTTCAAGTTCCACTACATGAAAATATGATCGAGATATCTTTGATTCATAAGTCCATCGATCATTCGTTCCTGTCTGAGTGGCACTGAATATCTCAGCTAAATTTATATCTTGGAAAACCTCTGGATACTTCTCTGATAACTGCGAACACCTCTCATAATATCTTGCGTACTGATGCATCGGATACTTAATGACTTTTTTCAGTATATGAGCTGTTTGTAAACTATCTTTCTCTAAGGAATCCTCAAAATTCAAATAAGCATCCCAAAGTGGATGGGATAAAAAGTCTCTACCAGCTAACTCGATTCCTCTCTGAAACACTGATCTGACGTGCTCTAAAGAAACAACTCTTTCCGATGCCTCTTCTGTTTGCTGTTTATTTTCTTCTGCCTTAATATTATTGCGTAGAAATATTTCCACTAAAAATGTGCCATATTGAGTCCAAAGATCTATACTTAATGGATAAGCGGCTACTGCTTGTTCATAGACATTAATTGCTCCTGTAGTTCCGGAAAATTCTGCTTCCAAGTGAGCATATTGAATCCAATACCCAAAGAGTAAAGGGAATTTCCTTAAAACACGGGTGAAAATCGATCTTGTTAAGTTCTGAAGGGAGGAAGTAATTTCACTATCATGCTTCGTTTTTGTTGAATATTGGACAACAACTACAATTAATCCTTCCCATAATTCTAGATTGTCCGGGTCCTTTTCTACCGCCTCAATGGCCGTAGCCAAGTCGCTATGTCTGGGTAAATTAAAAGCGTTCATGGAAACGTTAAGAAAGTCGGAATATCTTCAAATGAATAACTTGAAAATATCCGTCTTGATATGTTCATAGAGAAGATACTGCAACCAAATATTTCAATGTCTAGATACTGACTGCGTTGAGGTATACCGTTATTATTGTAACTTTAACCCGGACATTGTTATTCTATTATCGGTTATTTTTAAATTTCCCGATTCTTATTCTATTATCGGATATTGTCTATTTTTTATTCGTAACAACTATTTATTTTATTATCGGATGTTGTCTATTTTTGATTCGTGACAACTATTTTGTTATATCTTATATCTATATTAATAATATTATATTCTTATATCATTCTATCGTATATTTATAATATCTAATCTCTCTTCATCTCGTACGTTGTAGTATAAAATCACCGTGGTACAGGTCCGGAATTATAATTATTACAATTACATTACTGCGGTGGTGTTTCCGAATGAAGTATTATACCCTATTATACTATTTTGCCAACTATAGATTCTTAGAATCTCGTTTATCATATGAAATATTAAAGGTTAAGGGTTTTTATTTATTACTTGATCGTGGTTATTGATCTTAAGTTCTTATGATATATATTAATCAATCTCTATTTCGTATATTTCAATATATTATAATTCTCTTAGAGTCTTAGAAGTCTTATATTTGTCTCTGTAACTGCTTATTACATTACTGGTATCTTTTATCCGAATACCCCTCTTTAGATTGGGATAGACCTTTGAGATCTCTAATAGATTCCTATATTGGGACATAATAATGATTGTGCGGCGGAAATAAACCGCTGCCAACCGCTATTCGCCAGGGGAGGAGATCCTTTGTTGGTTGGTTCCCTTCATGACCTCTGGAGTCCCGCCTATCGTCTACCCTTATCTGGCGGCCAGAGCTGAACCTTAGACACGTTCAGTTGGGGTTAAAATGACTAAACATATATTAGAAAAATCACTATTTTCATGTCCAGGATATTAAGTTTGGGTTCTACCTGGGAAGGAGCTCTGTTGATAATTGAATTCATTCTAATACAGAAAGATACTAATAACTTAAAATAATGTCACTCATATAAATTCATTTGAAAGTCAAGGTTAACAAGGATGAGAAGTAATATAGATTGACATATTACTATACTAATTAGGATGAAACCCCTGTAGATCATGCAATCAGATAACCTTAAATATACCGTCGCGTTATTGTTCGGTTCTTGATCTGGTTTTGATCTTTCTAACTTGTCTGTCTCCGTCAGATTTGTCCCAATATTGTTCTTTCAATTCCTCTTCCTATGAAGGGGTTAAGACATAAAATCTTGCCTGGGCTACATGACAGGTCTATTAAATAAAAATTACCATTATTATACGTATAAATAGATGGATCTATGAAAATAATACCTACCAAAACAGTGGGGATTAAACGGGAATTGACTACATATATACCTCTAGAGAGAGTATTAACAATAGCTATGAGCTGCTATAAACAAAATGAGATCCAGAAAAGGTCGATCGATTGATTTTCTTTGAGGCAGGTGGCGGTGGCCGTTGACCATTGGTGGGAGGATTACTTCGCCCGTACATGCAGTTTACCCACTTCATTTCAATTTCAAAAGAGAAATAACTCTTTTAGCAAGAGCGGGAACAGCCATTTGACTGGCATAAGCCTGTTCTTCAGACGACGTACCATTTGTTCCAGAAGTCGATGTCGGGGCATTGTTATCAACTACCTCTCGTTGAGCCAGTGAATCAACTAATTTAATAATTTCTGGCGATTCATGGAATAGACGAGTCAATTGTTTATCTTCTGCCTCTAGAAGTTGTAGAATCATCCATACAGCTATATGTTCAAAAGTAGGTTCTTGACTAGTTAAGAAAGATTCCAAGAAAGCTCGAATACCACCAGCAGGTTCATTCCAACATTTTATAAATGGTTCATAATTACCAACTTTGGAAGATAAATTCCCTAAAGCAGCGGCACTATTACCTTGGACTTCAATATTATCAATTCGAGTTAAAGGAATAAGAACTTCGACAATTCCCATGGATAACATAGCACCTTTAAGTTCATCACCAAGGGCCAATACTGCTAGACAAGCAGTTATTTCACTCTGAACAGAAGGAGCAGCAGTTGGAAGTAATTTAAGACATTTTTGAACAGCACCTGCTTCAACTATTTCAAGTTTCGTTCTTTCGGAAGAAGCAGCCAAATTCCGAAGTGTAGAAATAGTATGACATTGAATTTCTTCATTATCAGTTTTACCCAATAAATCTACTAGTGGTTCAAGAAATCCCGCATCAACAATTGATGATTCATTTAATGGATGAATAGAAATATTTCGAATACAAGCAACTGCAGCTAAAATTAATGGAGTATGACTTGATTGAAGTAAATTTAATAAATGAGGCAATCCATCAGCTCTGGTGATTTCCAATTGATAATTAACATCCGAAGCCAAATTTCTTAAAGCAAGAGCAGCTTGACATTGAACTCTTGGAGAAGAAGATCCCATTAAATTTACAAGATAACTAACTAATCTAGGTTCAGTTTGTGAAAGTTTTCGACGATTTTCCAAATCAACTGCTATATTACTTAATGCAGTAGTACAATAGTATTGAACATCAGCATCTTTGGAAGAAAGTAATGAAACTAAAACAGGAATCGCTCCAGCATTTACCAATTCTTGACGGTTTTCATCCGAATGGGTCATATTTAATAAAGCACCAGTAGCATTTCTTTGTACTCTCATATCTTTAGATTTAGCCAATTTGGTTAATGGAAGTAATGCACCTGATCTAGCTATTTTAACTTTATTATCTTCATGAGTAGCTAAATTAGTCATACAACCTACTGCGTTACATTGAACTTCGACATTAGGTGACATCATTTGACGAATTAATGGTTCCAATCCTCCCATTTCAACTACAAGTCGTTTATTTTCATTATTAACTGCCAGGTTCCCCAATGCTGCACCAGCAGCTCTCTGGATTTCTACATCTGAACTTTGTAAAAGTAATAGTATAGGTTCTAAAGCTTCTCTTGATACAGGTCGGATATATTTTTCGGTGATTTCTGCAAATGCTAAAGCAGCCGAACGTTGTAAATCAAGATTATCAGAATAAACAAGAGTGGTTAAAGCTCTTAAAGGACCATCAGTAAATAAATCCACTTCTCCACGATTATCCAAATATCTTAAAAGATTTGAGACTGCTTCTCGTTCATTATCAGCCAGTAATGATGCATATGAGCCATCATTATCACTACTACAACAACTCGAGCAAACCCCCATTATAGAACTGATACAACTGATAAAACTTATAGAACTGATAGAACTGATAGAACGGATAGAACTGATACAACTGATACAACTGATACAACTGATACAACTGATACAACTGATACAACTGATACAACTGATACAACTGATACAACTGATACAACTGATACAACTGATACAACTGATACAACTGATACAACTGATACAACTGATACAACTGATACAACTGATACAACTGATACAACTGATACAACTGATACAACTGATACA
>JAJMIF010000030.1:0-46704 GCA_030583505.1 Sugiyamaella castrensis | reverse complement strand
GATACAACCGATACAACTGATACAACTGGATATTGATGCAAAAGAACAAGATTGATTTGATGAAAAAGGAACGTCGTCAGTCAATCACACCACACAACAGCAAAAAAAATCCAAATACAAAATTTACCTCCAGATTACCAATTCTATATTAGCTTTATATTTTATCAATAGCTATTTTACGTTTGACTTGAACCAAGCTACCTCGCTAACCCTTCCTCGTTCAAACTATTTCTTTCGTTGATTTCAACAACTACTCGCAGATCCAGTTACCAACAATATTGCAACACCCTATCACACACACAAACAAACACAAAGGAATTGATCCAGTTCACAGATTCGCTCAGTATGTTTTTTTCTTTGGTTAATGAGGAACCAAAAAACTGAGGTCAAAAAAGTGGAGTCCAAACCACCAGCCCCTTAATAAAAGGTACCGCCGCCCAAGCCGTACCAAAGCGCCGCACCCGCGCGCGTGCCACTGCATTACCCGGAGGTAGATAAAATTTAAATAATGTTAACTTAGTTATATAATCCGCGGCTTCCGCCGTATATGCAGGTGCTCCGATGGACTGTCCTGGACATCAATAGTTTCGCCTCCGGCGGCTGGGGCGCTGCCCAGACCCTGGTTGCTCGCTTCGCTCGGTTTCAATCCGTATTGAGAGAGCGAATCCAGATATCGGGCCTGGGTACATCTATCCCCCGTCAAAGATGACAGCGAAATCCTCGCGTGCAAGGGGGTACACTATGAGCGGCAGAAAAATAAGAAAAAAATCTATTAACAAATTAAATAATGAGAAACAAAATTATAATAAATAAGATTAACGGTTAATACAAATATTGGGACCGATGAAATCAAGGTTTTAAGACAAGACCCTGATTCATTCGAACCTGATAATTAGTTAACTGTTGATGCATGCATGTCTTAATTCAAATGCTTGTTCATTGAGAGCATCTCCAGCTATAATTGCAATCATAGTATTGAAAACCCTCTTGATACCCTGTTTAGCAAGATGTGAGATAGATCGATTAGGTGCCAGAGTCTCGTCAAAGTATGAGCAAGAATCACTGTCTTGGAGTTGTTTATAAGTTCTCATTTCTAAATTTAAATGTTTTTTAGTAGAATATTTTCTGGTTTTGTTTTATTCTATTATCTTTTAGGTGTTGATTGTATTCTGAAATGAACAGAAAATCCACCTAGATCGAGTGATTCCAAGTTCGTGTTTTATATTTTTTTTCTTCTCTCCTTCATATCTTTTACTATTAATTATAGCGGAATCTCCATTCTGAATATCGCAATACATTTGTTCCATTCTACAGGGGATTCCTCCGAAATTTCACGATATGCCCTCTATAGCCGACATATCCATCCAAGTCATCTCATGTCAAGCTCCAGATTGGGCAATAAATCCTTGTTGATCTATTCATCTTTTCGGAATTTGGTAGCCGCGTGCTAAATGCTAGCTAGCTAATCAGTACTGTACAGTACGTCTTATTATTATTTAGCACGTCTTGATTTAGTATCCCGGAGGCACAACCGCTTGCGATCAATATATTCCACGTGTTTATCATAATCAATATACAATGGGATGACTGGCATCGAAATTGGAACCCGTCCAGGTCCCTCTAGATGTTAAGTACGGATGTTGATATTTAATATTGAGCTGGGAATTAGGTTCTAACATGAGATTAGACTATCCTGAAACTTAAAAGTAATCTACAACAGAGAGTGAGATTTATTAATAAGTCATAGAACATAAACTGTTTATAGTTAGAGATCTGTGCTGTATCTGCTGACGGACGGAAAAGAAAACCTGTAATTATAAAATATTGATTTACATGATTGTAATAAGGGTGGGCTGTTCTATGAATTGTACCTGTCAGGTATCATTTTCCTTTCAGATTCAATATATTCAATTAAAGGCAAATGGTGGTTAATTCTTTTGCCTATATATGCCGTCCCCATGTCGTTCTGCTTAACATAGCCGTGAACAGATACTTTTGCCCGGAATCTTGTCTACCTAAGACTGCTGAGGTCTCCCGTAACTCGTTTCAGAGCTTAATGGTTGCCCGAGTCTTCTAAATTTCTAGCTTGTCTTCTCTTCGACGGCCGAGGCCAAGCTTCTGCGACCACCCTCTTGCTACTCTTGCCTGGTCATTCTATCTCCACCTCAGCCTCCTCCAGCCTCTCTACTGATTTCGCCTTCGGCAGCTGGGGCGTAGCCCAGACCACCTACTCTCGTTTCTCTCGAGAGGTAAAACCAACCCCATGCAGAGCTGGCCTTATCCATACGGATTAAACATCGAGCGAAGCGAGCCTAGGGGTCTGGGGCATAGCCCCAGCCGCCGGAGGCAAACAGAAGTTCTAACACTCTTATTTCTATGCAAAAAAAGAGATGATATGAATAATTATTATACTGTTACAATGCAGATGTCTGGTTAATTTTCAGTAAGATTCAACTCCACAAGCCAATCTGCTCCGAACCATAACTTTTCAAACCGTCGCATTCCAGCAGCTCGTAGTGCAGATTTCGGGAACCCAATATCCACAACATAACTTGTCCATTCATCGGGTGAAACAATCTCAGCTAAATGAGCATTTAGAGTGCCAGTCAGAGGGAAGCCAAGAGAAATGACCCATTTAGCCCGGATAAAAAATTGATCATTGTTACTACTATTTGAATGAGGTAAACCAGTAGATGAGTCCAGCCCAGAAGGAATATCTAAAGACATAACTGCCGCTTTCTGACGGTTGGCCCATTCAATCAATGCTAGAGCAGTAGTAACAGTTTCTTCTTCCCACATATCCTCGAAAGACGATTGATAACCTTGAAGACCGTCTATAATTAATTCTACTGGCGCTTCATAACTAACTATTAGAGGAGTTAATTGCTCAAGTCTAGAGACCACTCTACCACCAGCCGATTCAAATGCGGTGATAGCGTCACTGATATTACTAACTCCATTCCCAGTATTTCCACCACCTACACTACCACCAGACCCAACTCCAGGGCCACTGCTTCCTGTACCACTGCTATTACTACCACTTTTACCTCTACCTAGCCCACTACTACCATTAATATTACCACTACCACCTCTGTTACCTTCAGGTACTACAGTAATGACTTGTACTTGACGATTTGCCAAATGTCTACCAGCTACCAATGCACGAACACCAGATTTATTATTACCCGCAAAACATACTATTAGAGGTCTTGAATTGTGATTCTTAAGACTAAACCTTGAACTACCACCAAGTGCTTTAATGGCCAATTGGGCTATTCCTCTGCCAGCATTTTCATTTATTATTTGTTCAGAAAGACCAAAGGTTTCACAACAAATTCGTTCCAGTTCAACCAACTGAACTGGAGAAGCACAAGGACATTGTTTAAGTGTATTTGAAGCAACGAAATATTTTTGACTAGATATACCACTAGTAGATGCTTTTCTTAATTGTTGAATAGCGGCACCAGATCCAGAAGCAGATCCACTATCTGATTGAAAATGAGATTGAACACGACTAGGAATATGTGCGGGACTTATTTGTGGCCGTGGTGGTTGCTGTAGTTGTTGTTGTTGTTGTTGTTGTTGATGATGATGATGCTGACGTAGATGTTGATGTTGTTGCTGTTGTTCTTCATCATCATTCCCATCATCAAATTCCCAATTGGACTCACTTTGAACAACCATTTCCAAATTTCCATATTTCTGCTGTGGCTGTGGCTGTCGGCGATTGTGCTGTGATTGAAGTGGTTCCTGCTGCTGTTGCTGTTGCTGTAGCTGTAGCTGTGGCTGTGGCTCTGACTGTGACTGTTGTCCCTGATTTCCCTTCTTATTAAATGCAACTAATCTATCTGCTGGAGCAATTCTATCATTCTCACGAATTTCATTGAACACTGATGCCTTATCGAATAAATTCAAATTAGCCTGGAAATCAAATTCAGTGTCTCGAATGTCGGTAACATCTTCTGTTGCCCAGCCATCCGACTCAGCAGCTGAAGCACCATATGCAGAACCAGAGCCACCTTTTTTCTTACCATTACTACCATTGCGACCTTTTATTTTCTTCTTATTATTCAACGATGGCTTGATTGGAATAGATTCCTTCGTAGCAGTGTATGGATTAGAATCCACAGAACTTTCATCGGAACTCTCATCATCAGGGAATGACTGAGGTGCCGCTGCTAGAATAGCAGGATCCACAAATGGTTGGGATGTAAATGCTGGGGGAGGTAAGTGAGGTGGTTGTGTTATCATAAAGGGACCTTGAGATGAAAATGAAGGAACCGGTGGAACAACTACTGCTGGAATAAGTGGTGGAACAGGTGGTGGAGCTATAACTGGTGCACGTGGCACAATAGCTGGTGATTTACTAGGACGAGGAGAAAGTTGAGTTGGAAGAACATCCAGATCAGATATTGAGGATCCTGCAATTGTATACTTTGGAATAACTCGTCCAGATTCCAAGAAATGTACTATTAGTTAGTTGAACTCTATTCCACACCTAACCTTGTCGCTTCATTAGGAAAGAGCGCTTCACTTACCATCAGAAAGTATGAGCATGCCATTTTGAACCTCATCAACTAACCCTCGAAGTTGAGATTTGTCTTCGAGGGTCACTCGGACCATTCGACCGATGAATTGAGATGACATATATACTCTTTAATTCCAGAGTTGCCAATGAATGAAACTTTTCGTGACTGTCGCTTTTGTCGATGAATGAAACTCTTCGTCAGTTTTGTCACTTTTAAGATCAAAAAGGCAACTTCTGTTACTTTTCAATATGGGGTGAAATAAGAGTGAAGGCAGTTGTTGCATTTACGCCATTGAATCACCCTTACCCATATGATAAATCAAAATTGATGAGTTATTTAGCTCTGTATAGCAAGAGCTGGGGTCTGATGATGATGCAGCTGTAACGAGAGTAAACGTTAGGCTACCTGTACTGAAACGATAATAGCTATCGTATAGCCTTTGTCATAAAACTTTCTACAGTCAACGTATATTTGTATCATTTTTATCTAACATAACTGAAGTTAGTTTATATACAGTATAGTAGCTGTTAACGTTATAAATACATATGTACGTACAACGTACAGATATATACGTACGGTAACGTACCAAACAAACTTTGTCACGTGTTAATCCCGTGAACGTCTATTGTTCGATCAATTGATCGATCCCTGTCAGGTAGTCCCTCGGAAGTCTGGGAGTAGGACCGCTTCTCTCGATTCACAGGCCTAAGAAAAGACGATAGAAATCATTAACCAAAATCATGCAATTAATAAATATATGTATAGCTATGTAGCGAAGAACGCAAAGAGATACAATTAATGTGTAGTAGTAGTAGTAGTAGTAGTAGTAGTATGTGCGCCATTGAACACAAATGGTTCATGAAAATATGCAAGTCGTAAAGAAAAATAAATAAATAAAAGTTAAGAAAGCCTGGGATTAATAATGAGATGGAGGCGATGAAAATTGTTGACTAGAAGAGGCAGTAAATGTAGGAGTTGATGTTCTCCAATAAGATAAACTAGATAGACTAGCAGCACTTGGAGATAAAAATTCAACCGGTCGAGTTGAATTAGTAGTAGTTGATTGAAGTTGTTGATTAGGAGTATAATGCTGAAGTTCAAATTGATATTGTTGAGGGAGTAAATAAGCCAATTGAGTTGATGGTAAGTAACCATAACGTGGTGAAAAGGTCTTCTTTTGAGAAATCATATAATAAATAGGAGCAGATAGAATAGGAGTTGGATTTTGTAATGCTGGCATATTAGTATTAACCAATGTATGTACAGGGATTTGATGATGAAATTGTGGAATCTGTGATATTCTATTATCATTAATAGGCTGATGATTATTATGTTGTTGTTGTTGAATAGCACGACGTTTTGCTGCATGATAATAGTCATTATTATTATCATCATTATAATTGCGCTTACGGCTATTGATTTGACTAATCAAAGGAGGAGGAGTTGGCAATGGAGCAACAACAGAAGGAGGTGAAGGGATTAACAACCGAGGTAATATATCCGATTGTCGCTGCTGTTGTTGGACTCTAGAAACCACTGGATTACGATGAAGTTGAAATGGTGGAATATCAGATGGTCCATTATTAACCAGTCCCTTTAAAGGAGGAGATATTAATGATGAAAATAACGGCGATAAAGCAACAGAATTAACCAAAGGAGGAGAGATTTTAGCAAATTTCTTTGGTGATCCATTAACCCAGTCAGATACCCAGTAATGAATATTCAACCATACTTTAAGTTGTCTTTGCCATAATCTCCATTCAGGTTGATCAACATGTAAAGAATATTGCATGTTACCTAAAAATTCAATTTCCATAGCAGAAAGCTCTTTTAATGGTAATCTAGTAATATCCGACCATGTCTTATTAGTATAAGTATTATCATCCAAATACTTGTTTGTAAGAATTAATGCCACAGAAAATACTCGATACTCGGAATTTGCACTACCAATAATAGGTACTGGGGCCAATTTCTTTAATCGAAGAATGTAAAGTAATGCTAAAGATACAGCAGTGGGTGGAAGTTGTGTTCTTGTAATGATATTAGAAATAAATTGTTTGAAAGCAACAGTAGGAACAGAAAACCTAGAAAATTCCTTACAACCATTATAACAGTTAGTATTCTGAGCATCAGTAAAAGTCTTACTAAGAAGATTCATATCATTAAACCATAATAAACAAACGATATTTGCAACATTATTAAAATAGATTGATTTTTGTCGTTTTGGTTTGGTGGTATTTACTTCTGTTTTTTGATTAACATCTGGTAGGCTCAAGGTAGTGCCGCTAGTAGTACTAGTACCATTAATACACCTAGTATCCGTAGAACCACTAACATTTGTAGAACCACCACAATATTGAGAAAAAGGAGTCTGAGGTAAGACTTCAGCCGAGGAAGATAAACTGGAAGAAGCACAAGAAAATGGTGCTAGTGAATGTGCGGCGGATGCGGCACCAAATTGTTCATCTACTTTTTCACATATAATATCTCGTACGGCTGATAGACCTGGTACGGCTGATAGACCTGCTGCGGCTGTCATGTTATTAGGAGTTACAGGTGGTAGTGAAGGACAGTCATAAACCCCATTAGTATAATAATTAGGTGAAGGGTAGTAAAGAGCAGCTGGTAAGAAACTTGATAAGGTTTGTTGTTGTAGTTGTTGATGTTGTTGATGTTGTTGATGTTGTTGATGTTGTTGATGTTGTTGATGTTGTTGATGTTGTTGATGTTGTTGATGTTGTTGATGTTGTTGATGTTGTTGATGTTGTTGATGTTGTTGATTTTGAGGCTGTTGTTGATATTGATTTTGAGGCTCTTGATCAGCTGGTTTATTCAAATATGCGATTCCTCCTTCTTCGTCGTACATCAGGGGAAATGTCGGAGGAGAATAATACATAATCATCGCTTTATATTCAGAAGAGCATATTTGGAGGTGATATCACAGGAGTTGATTGACTTGAAACTTGAGAAGTGTGATATACAACCTTTCAAGTTGAACGTACTGTTATAAATAGACACGACTTTAGAAATGAAATCAAATTAGATCGGACAAATCAAATCAGATCAGATCAAATCAGAACAAATCAAATCAAATCAGATCAGATCAAATCAAATCAAATCAGATCAAATCAGATCAAATCAAATCAAATCAAATCAAATCAAATCAAATCAAATCAAGTCAAATCAAAAATAACTTGACTATGTAAAAAAATTTGAATACTTATTTTAGATGATATAGATATTTATTTATATATATATATATTCTCCCCAGTATATATATACCGAGTCAATATGTTAACTACTTTCTAGACTAACTTGCTTAACAGGATCAAACTGAACAAATAACGTTAATGAAAATTACCTAACGGTTATACATATTACCCAAAAAACTCTGTTCTGGAATTCCTAATTCTTTAGTGATTGATATGCAAGCTATTAAAAACCAACCTACTTATGGTACATCAAAAACAAAAAAATAAAACAAAATAAAATAAAAATGTAAAAATGAGAAAAAGCAAAGAAGAAAAGAAGAAAGAAAAGAAGAAAAAAAAATTACAGACACAAAAAAACCCCAAAACCAAGACTTTTCTCCTAAACCAAAACGTACCCTGTCATCGGCGCCTAGGGAGAACAAACACCCTAGACCCCGTTGGTTTCGGGTCAACGAAGAAAGATATAGGAATATGGGGAGACAAATCAGAGTAATAAATTAACGTCAAAATAATATTATCATTATTATTATTATTATTATTATTATTATTATTATTATTATTATTATTATTATTATTATTCTCCACTCTTCAAGGGACCCCCCGATCCCCCTTACCTATGGTTACCAGTGTTTTTCATCTAGTTACCGATGTACTTATCAAATCACAACCGTAGCTACAATTTTATATAACTGTTTTACTACTTGGTAACGTTGCTGCTCCTATATTATGCTACGGCTTTTTTCTGCTGTTCCATTATGTTAAGTTACCTTATTATTTTAACTGGGCTAGCTGTTGCGGTGTGAAACTATTATTATGCATCTATTTTTGATCTCGTCTTTTTTTCTTGTTTGTGAGGTACCACGGAATGTCCTAAATTAACTTTTACCGTTGTAACCGAACTATTGCGTACACTGTATATTATCTTTTTTGGTCAGCGCCTGTAAACCAGTGGGCAGAGGCTAAACTCAACTGATGGATTTAGCTTATGCTGAACAGAAACCAATTAACGTTCGCAGAAACACAGTCATAAAAAGACTCCTTAATTAACCAGTTATAGAAAGTTATAATAATCACTACTATTAGAAGTTACCTTCCTCTTTAGTACCTGGAACTTAACAAAAAATTAAGGAGATTTTGGTCATTCTTTCTCCGGCGAGAGGCTTTCACTTGGGTTTCGACGTGGAAATATCCCCCAGCAGCCCGAAGCAAAACAGGGGTAGGGCGTGCTTGCTGCGGGTGGAGTCTCCGGTTTGGTGCTGAAAATACATAGTTTCCAGCATTGATAATAGTTAGACAGAGAGGTTTGGGGCAACGCCTCAGCCGCCGAAGGCAAAAGCTTAGAGAGAGAGGCGACGTCACACAGCCGCTTGGTAGTTCTATAAAGTTAGTGCATGCGCTCAACTGGGCGTTTCTACAATGATGATGTTTTCTTTCTTTTTTTAACGTTATATACATTTACAATTATTATGGAGAAATTCGATTGAATTGCTTTTTTTCATTCTTTTTTTGTTTCTAAATTTCCTACTTTTTTTAAATTAGGATTAAAATGAAAAAAGAAATTAAATTTAAGAGAATAAAGAAAATCATATATCGAAAATAAGGGGAGTTAATATGGTTTAGGGCATTTCTGGTATAACAAAAAGAAAAGAAACAAGTAAAACCACAAACTTTTTACAATATTACCAACTTAATTTACCAGTCAGAGCTGTAGCCGTACCTGGCATGCGAGCGCGCGCGCATAAAAGTTACAAGTTAATTAACTTATATATCGGAACTTGATAAAAATGAAGAGTATATCATTTTTTTTTAACCAGTTGATAACTCTGACGCTCTGGTTGCATCGCTCAGGGGGTTTATCACCGCTCTTTTTGAACCTCTCGACTGTAGACAGAGCTTGGGGGTAGCGCCAGACAGGCAGGTATGAGGGTACCTCCAGCGCTTTGCTCTGTCGTTGACGGGTTATATTGTCGAGCGTGGTGAGATTTAGGGGTCTCTGACTTCCCGATTATAGATATGCTTACTCACTTCAGTTTTCTTATCCTGGACGTAGTCTCAGCCGCCGGAGTGAAACGGGGGTTGGGCGACATCGCTCCAACCGAAAGCATTCCCTCGTTTTTTCTTGGCATCTTATGCATAGTGCGATTGTATTAATGTTACCATGAATGAGGTTTAGCCACTCTTTTCTACACGAATAGAAGACAAAGCAGAGCCTAAGGTAATAGTTCCTGGGCAGATGTTTCATATCCATGGGTTCAATCTTCGATCATCTTATCACCTGAGAGAAAATAATTCCGACAACGGATCGGTATTCCCCTAGGTTGTCGATAGTATTTATTGTCTCCGACGGTTGAAAATACCCAGTCTATTTTCTCGACTTTGTCCGCTCCTTCACCCCCCACATCATTTTACTCCTCTTTTTGCCTTGGCGTGGTACTCTTGATTTTTCATCCTCTTTTTCTCTTTTTCTCTAGAGTAAAAAATTCCTAACTATTTCTGTAAGATAAATTAAATGTTTTAACAGAACTTTCCCCCTGCAGCCCACGCTAGACGGATTACTACTAGTAGCTTAAACCCGGGTCAGCGTTAGTACTTTTCAGCTAAGGAAAACGCACGAGATTGGGGCTATGATTTTCATTCCCGCATTCAACGGTTAAAGTCTTTTACTCTTAGTTAGATAAAAACACTGGTTGGGATATTTGGTTCATATGCAGTACATGTAACATTCGAAAACAAAACTCTAACTTTTACTTAACGGCTCTTGTTTTATCCACGAGGTCACTCTCATTTAAGGAGGTTTTCATTGGCCTATGTTTTATTAACTTAGAAAAATAAAAATATTACGTGACCATTGTCATTCATTTCAAACGCACATTCGTATCAAATTATAAAACTAATATAAATAACTGATTAGTCATTCTCCAATTATTGCTTGTGCATGTGAGAGTGCATATTCACAACTAAGAGCAGCAGCCCCAGTATCTTTTTCGGCGGAGGCCTATGCCCCACTCGTCGGAGGCAAATGGTAGAGCTGCCCCAGAGTAAAACATTTCTTGATCTGACTTACATACAGTATTAAAAGCAGTTAAATCCATAAACAATCAAAAAAAAAAGATAGATTTGTTAGAAAATAACTGCAAATGTACTCTACAGGTACAAGTACATTCATCATAGTAGAAATATATCAGTTTTTTCTGTTTAATATTTTAATCATAATCAATTAGATTAGTAACGTTACTCCTAACTTTTTCAACACCTTACGTCTGCTTTGTCTGCCTAGCCCCAGACACCTATTGTTCTGTCTTGAACGTCTGGAACATAGCGAGAGCTGGGGACAGGGGCAAAACGAGGAAGATTTGTTGCCACCACTGCTTTCTCAGTACACTAACGTGGTTAAGTAGTATTGTAGAACCTGTTACAGTATTAACCGTATGTTACTAAAAACCCAAACCGCAATCGCTCATCATTTCCGCAAATATCAAATTTTAAAACGGTTTTGAATGCAAAGAAAAATTTCTCTTTGCAGGAGGAACAAGGAAGTATGAAAATGAGATAAAACAAAAAAAAAAAAAAAAAAAAAAAAGAGGCATTCACTGGACCGGCCGGTTGTAATATTCCATCTGATTATGGGTCTATGCTTGGATGATTCTCTCCGAGTGCTGGGGTTGCACTGACCCTTCAAGCCAGAGCTCTCACGGGATTTGGGAGGTACGACCCATTCTCTTGCTGCGATCGATGTCCTGTCTCTCTCTAAATCTCACCATCTGAAATGTTGGCGTTGAATATGAGTAAACTTCCCTCTATACTGTATTCCCTATCCCTGATAACAGAAAATGACGTGTACCACTTGAATATATATGGTGACTTAACAGTCGGTACTACACATAATATGCGCATTCTCTCAAACGGCCCAAGAATAACTCTGTAACTGTTAACAGTTAAGTTAAGTTACCAAGAGAAACTCTTGCTGCTCTCAGATTATAGCATGCAAGTAAAGCAAGTAAAATATCAAGTTAACAATGCTAGCAAAATAGGAAACAAAATATGCAGATCTGGAACCACAGAATTTTAACAGTTAGGGTCGGATTTAGCATCCGATAAACCGCTTTAAGGAGCAAAAGATGACAAGGACAATAGCTGCTCGACGCGGGGGCAGACGAGATATTATTTGATCGAGAACATCATCAACTGTAAGTTTCTGCGGATTCTAGTATGGGAATGAGTCATGATCACTAGAGGCAAAGCACTGCTAGAATGTTTTCTAAAGGACATCGATCGGGGCTAAGCGTCGAATGGTCTGCGGAGGAAGTACAGGAGGAGGCTGGTCCACCGATTATCCCACATAATAAGTGCACAGGTGCGATTATGTAGATAACTTACTGTTCTAATTCCCGCCGTCACGGCCCCTGCCTTTCGATCCCCTTTCTGTCCCGCCGTCTATTCCGAAATATCTAAATTGTGAATTAACTGATTGGAGTAAATGATCTCTTTTTATCATTTGATCAGCATATAACCTGATCTGGAATTATACAATAACATAATTGTGAGGATGATGCAGATCTTTTTTGGGGGATCTGATCGTCATAAACACAGTACGTTCAGTGCAGTATTAATTAACAAAAACTCTTAACTTCTAACCGATCTGTCCGCTGGTCTTCGATAATGATTCCAATGTATTATTAACTTTACTTATTTTTTTTTTTTAAAGAACGCTCTTATCTCCTTGGCTTGGCTCAGATGTTCTTGGCTTTTGTGTTTCTTCTATCTAAATTTAAGTCTTTACTAACATAACTCTTTATTTGTCCTGCTTATGGCATGGGATCTGATGAGAAGTCATATCCACCCATGACTGTTACTAAAGTCAAGCGTCTGTCTGCACTTCGGCCTACTGTAGCAAACTGAATCATTTTCCCTCCTTAAAGGCCAAAGGCGGTGCCCAAATATCCCCTTTGAGCAGAACGCACAATGGCGATACCTTTACCCTAGTCCCCAGCCTGCCTTTCAATTAGCTTTTAATAGTAGACTTTGCGTTCTACTACTTGTAACCGCCTATTCAGTCCAGGTGGCCTAGATTTAAGACGTTAAGTTACGGTTAACTGCAGGACAACTTGCTTCATATTTACATAACTACGGTTAAAGTTTTCGACGCATAACTTGCTTGCCCTGAAATTTGCTCGTCACCTGCGACAACCTGCCCTAATTAATGCCTTGTCTGTCCCACCAATATAACCACCAGCCAATACAACTCACTAACCCTCCCCCGCATCTGGTAATGAACCATTTACTCCCAGTCAACTTTGATCCGCCTTCAAAGAAGAAAAAAATGAATTTGCCACACCAGCACCGCAGTTTTACTGGCATTGCTATGCCTAAAGTTTTAAACAGCAAACTAACAGCTAATAATAGGTAACCTTTGTCGGAGAAGAGTTCTCCTCAGGCACTCCGCAATTTTCCCGTCCTAGAGACAATAACGGACTGGATTCAGACTTTCAGACCGATCAGACCGATAAGACCGATCAGGGCAGATTCTTTTTTTTATATATCCCATGCAGCCCAATTTAAAATCACATGAGGGGTCTGTTCAAAGAGTCATCATATCTTGTCGTTTGGCTACAGTGATTGGGAATTTGTCCCAGGCCCCTCTTGTTCTTCTTCTACAATGATCAGAGCTTCACGACGAGGAGCATGGACTAAATGACAGGGTTATAATTACAGTCATGCACAAAACATTCGTGATGATTTAATGACAGTGTAATAGGCTTGTATGCAAGACGACTACTTAAGCGGGTCAAAGCCAGAATGTCCAGCAGTAGGAGGCTGAGAGAGGATAGTTCCTTTTAATTTACCGTTGAGTTAGGCTCCTTTTCTATTCAGCAGGTAAATCGGGTCAGATTCAATATGACTGGCTCAATCGGTCCATCTTGTGACCAAACTACAACGAGCTATCAAAGCATCTGACGATCTGTTAAAAATTTTTTCGAAAACGGAGAACAAGGGGAAAAATGACACATCAGATCAGGAACATCCGAAAAGAATACTAACAAAAAAAAAATACAGATCCGTGCACGCTACAAAAGAATAAGATATGACGAATATATTTAAAATAATAATAAAATAAAAATAAAAAGTTGCTAAAAGTTACCTCTTTTGTATCGCCGATGTTCTGTACTCCTGCCTATCCAAAACCGTATCAATCTTCCCTAGATCAAAATAGTGACTGCGCATATGGTTAAAACAATAACTTACCAGTTCCTCTTCGGCGGTTTGCTTTCAGAAGAACTATTGCGGTTAAAGTTAATTCTCACCATAAAAGCAGGTTTCAAAACTTATAACTTTTTTAATCGGCAGTTTTTTTTTTCAAAATCATGTTGCTGAGTCTGAGATTGCTGATTATTGTACATCTGTAAAATGTATATAGCAATGAAACCCCTGGGATAGGATGATGATCTATCTAGAATCCTCAACTCTCACTACACGTTCGAGATCTTCGCGTTGAGATCAACAAACTTAATGACATAACGGTAGACCCAGGCGGATCAAGAAAGCTGACTATTACAATCGTCAGTCGTTGTGATGATACATGAAGCTGTATTTGGTTTTAAGTTTCATACACCGCTAGCCATTGCCGCCTGCGTGTTGATTAACTATGACCACCAGAACTGCCGACCGGGGCGTTCCAGGGTTATATCGTATGGCGGCAGCGGGTAGCCCGGACTTAGCTAGGGGCCTTGGCGATACGATTTGGGGTTTTGAAAGTATGCCCCCCACAAGCGGAGGCAGATATATACGGCGAACATGTCACAAAACTTGGGGAACGAACTGCTCGTTCTAGGAACAACTATAGCTAGAGTGAACAGGTTAAGTTAGGTTGTTATTTATATGCAAATTCAGCTACTGGCGTTGGTTTATCAGAACGAGTTTGCTATGTAAGCCGGCGCCGGGGCGCGCTCGCTCCTCCTCTCTTACCCGCGTCTTGTGTCGTCTAATAATGTTACAAATTCTGTAGCATGCTTGTAAGATAAGTTAACATACATTATTAGCATTTGATATTATATATAAATCATAATAATATAGTCTAGTGACCACCACTGATAAGTACAATATCTAGTATTAATACCTCGTCCACAGAACGGATAACGGCTAATTATTTGTAACGTGTTATTTATTACGTATAAATATTTCTTCTTCTCATTCATTTAAAATAGTTCATAACAGTCTTTTTAATGGACAAACACACTTTATCTCGCACATTTATCTCAGACATTTAAAATAACATTGACTTAATTATATGGTTTTCCTACCCGTAACTACGGAATGTTCCGGGCAACAAAACTTGTACATATCGTGACAAACAAGCACAGTCTTAATTATATGTAAAAAATTATTTTTTTGTTTCAATCGTAGATTCGTACAATATCCGAATATGACGAAGTGCGTATTCATAAATTGTTATTTTTTTTCCCTGTTTATCGGACCTCTGTCCTGTATCTACATCGCAAGCAGAGCCGCCGCAAGTTAGATCAAGCAGCTTTTCCGGTTAGTTCGAGCCACATGCGGAGTATTATCTTGTCGATCACAATACTTTATGGGTTATTCACATTAACCTTAGATTCATTTTACTATTGTTATTTTTTTTTTAATACTATTGTTGAATAATATTATTATATGGCTGTTGACGTTGACGTTGACTTCATAATATATATTTTTTTCTTTTTTATGGTACGAATTTTTTATCTACTGTGGAGAATAACGAACGAGGGGGAGGAGAGGGCGAAAAAGTTGGGAGTCACAGATTTGTTGGAATTTCGCCGATCATACATAAACCGGGGAATTAATTATATATATGTTGGACGCTTTAGTTTTAGTTCCGCCCTTCCCCCATCCCCAGGTCCGTTCTCGCGGTAGAACCAATATTTAATTTTCCCCTCGTTTTAGATCCCAGCAACCCCCTGAATGTCCAGACGGACCAGACCCCTAGAGGTAGCTTCACTCGAGATCCTCCCCGAAACTAAGACAGATAGTATATCTATATCGGCGCGAGTTCTGATGAATAATTTTTAGATAAAATAGCGTTAGTTTTATGATGGACGATGTAAAACAGTAATAATAATCACCCGATATATGTGAACAGAAGATTAGATTCCCACCGGTATCGCATATCTCGCCACTGTTGGTACTATCAGCATCCGCTAGCGGTGGTCTGATTAACACAAGCTTCCGTTGTTCTGATCTGTTGGTTGGAGGTTCTGCCTAGATCCTTGGCATATATGATTGTTCAATTAACTTCCCTGTAACTTTACCACACCCCTCCTTTCCTTCTCGCATGGGTCACATTTTATAAAGACTTGAACACAGGTTGAAAGAGGCGTGAATGAATAGGATAACGAAAAGCTATGAAGCACAGGGCCGACGAGACCGTGGAATTCTTTGCGACTTCAACCACTGATTATCGTGCGGCTATTAACAACATGACAGTGAGTGGTAGACATCTATTCTAAGTATAGAGTTCAGAAGTTCAGAAGAAGTTAATAATGTCCTAGTTCTAGCCATGACTGAGTTATTCATTTATATCCTCTTCCTGCTTGTCATTCCTTGACCGAATTCTATGGTCAATGGTCATGTTATATTATACTCTGTATATTGGATCCGTATGCGAGGAAATATTGGTTACTAAATAAAGCATTAATCTTTATGTTACCATATTCATGATCGAACAGTAAATGCGCTATTCATGTGGTATACGTTATGCTGTTCGTGTGGTGTTATGCTGTTCATTTGTTATGTGCCGTTCATATAACTTATATCCATGGGTTTTTTTGGCCTACGGCATCAGCCAAGCTGTCGTATCCTTAAACCCTAATCAATATTCTGCCCTGCAGATAAAAATTATGCCGCCTTTTAGTTAATCTTTCTTTAGGCGTCGATCGACGATATGGACAACTCCCTCCCGTAAGTTAACAATGCATTTACCTCCAGGTTTTTCACTGCCGGACAAGTATTTCCGTATGACTCGTTTCCATCTTTACAACTTTTTTCTATCCTACAAAATTTTCATATCTCCTTGACTCCATTTCATCTATAGTTTCAATTCGTGATAACCGTTATTGTTCTTTCTAATATGGGATTTCCATCATTGCAAGCGTCTCAAGCTATATTGTACCTAAGCTATGGCGCGATGCTGTAAGTGGCAGTTGTTATTTAACTATTTTTTTTTCTCTAGCAATTTCATTTGAAAAAGGTCGTAACTAACTGAATTATTTTATAGTGTATTGGGCCTCGGAGCTGCCTATTTGTATCGAGGAAAGGGCCAATTCTTATCAGGAAATGGAACTCAAAAGGGTATGTTAGCCTGGAAAACAAAAAACTGCATCCAGATGTGCCTGAGATGGCAGCTTGAATGTCTTTTCATTCGACTATTGGGAGAAAATTCATAGCTGGCTTTATGGATAAAACTTGAACTCTCGGCAGGCCCTATTATTATCTTGTCTTGTTAAGAACCCATGTTTATCGGACAAAAAAGCCAGAGTAGCGAGAGCCAGCTTTTTTTTTTTTTTTTTTTCTCTCTCATTTATCTTGATATACTAACATCAGCCTTTCCCCTGTCATTCAACTTCGTCGCCTCTGGTTAGTAATGCCTTGTCATACTACCAGAGCGCACCATCTTTCTGACAATTTAACTACCGTAGAGCAAATCACAGCGGGTGCTTTCTCTTTTTTTTGAGGGCTGAGATTATACCGCAAGAACTCGAACAAGTTAATACTTGCGTGAGGATAGTGTTGCTCTGGATGTGAAAATATTGTAGAATCTAATATGATTCTGTTGAAACCGACCATTTCCTTGGAAAGTAATTGTACTGTATCACATAACTTCTGAGTCTATTTTATATGGCCTTCATGAAGCTTTACCAGAATACAAGGTTAGGTCAGAGCACCGGCCCAGAGAGATATATTGGAATCATTTCTCACTATAGTAGCTTGCTCTGTTGTACTTCTTTCTGCCTTAGTTGGAGTGATTTTTTGAATGCAGGAAGACCTGAAGATCCCACAGATGTCGTCCGTAGTCGATTCGTTGTGACCCTCAATTACAAGGTAGCGCTGAGGGGAGTTAGAGGGAACCCTATTGGGCAGAGTCCCTATATAGGAGACAAACAGTGAAGCTTAAAAACAAAGTCAGTCAAAAGTTCTTGATAAGTACAATTAGTTTCCAAGGAAATGGTCGATTTACGATTCTCATTTTATTATAAAATATCTAACCATCTTCTAGCTATGGGAGTAGGTATATTAACGACATACCCACAGATTGCAGCTATATGTGGGGTCGAAGGATTGGTTGTTTACTCTTTGAGTTCTGCATTGCCAATAATGCTCTTTGCTTTTGTTGGGCCAACTATCAGAAAACAATGTCCTGATGGGTTTGTCCTTACTGAATGGGTTCTTCACCGATATGGTTTGCTTTCTGAATTATATTTGTCAGTGTTTACTATTTTGACTATGTTTCTATATATGGTAGCCGAATTAGGGGCCATTCAATTGGCAGTTGAATCTCTCACAAATTTAGATGCCTTGCCATTTATGATTGTAGAAGCTTTGGTTACCACTATTTATACCACTTGGGGCGGTTTTAAAACTTCCTTTGTCACAGATTTTTTCCAGGGAGTAATGGTATTTTTATTGTTGATCGTTTGCAGTATTGCCATGGGGACTCAAATTCGTATTGACACTTCAACTATTGTACCCAGTGGGTTGTTAAACGCAAATTTGTTAGGAAATCAACTTATTTACATCCTTCCAGTAGCAATTGCGACCAACGATTGTTTTTTATCTGGTTTTTGGTTACGAACATTTGCGTCTCGTACTGACAAAGACCTGTTTGTTGCTTGTACAATTGCTACAGTAGTTATTGTAATCTTTTTGACTCTGGTTGGTGTAACAGGTTTATTAGCTGTGTGGGCAGGACTGTTAGGAGATACACCGGATGATATTACCAATAACAGCACCTATAGTTTTTTCTTGGTTCTTTTACAATTACCTGCTTGGGTTATAGGGTTTGTCCTTGTATTCATGGTCTTTCTTAGTACTGCTACTTTTGATTCTTTGCAATCGGCCATGGCGTCAAGTATATCGAACGATCTGTTCCGTAATAAACTTCCCACTTTATTTGTGCGATTTATTGTGGTATTGTTAATCGTTCCCTCAATAGTAGTAGCGGTTAGAGCTCCCAATATTCTACAAGTATATCTGATATCTGATTTGATTTCTTCTGCAGTTGTTCCTGTCATGTTCTTGGGTCTTCTTGATACTTTTTACTTTATAACTGGTTGGGAGGTCATAGTAAGCGGGTTTGGTGGTATTTTTACTGTATTTATCTTTGGTACTATCTATTATCATGATGCTGCTAAAGGTGCTGGTTTAATTATTCTTGAGGAAGGTATTTATGTGAGTGACTGGAGTGCGTTCGGTGCATTTGTAGCTGCTCCCGTAGGTGCTCTGATATCTGCTACTATTACACTTGGATTACGACTATTGATTTTATATATCAGAGCTAGAATTGCTGGTGAGCGTTTCACTGCCTTGGATAAGCCGAATAAAATGAGTAGGTCATCTGCAAGTGATAGCGAACTACTGCAGGAGGGTGATAACGATGAAGAAATCGAACAACTTCCTTCTGGTCCGCAAGAGCAGAGTTTATCTTTTAAGGATGAAGTACTGTCTGCGAAGAAGGCTTTTTCAAAAGTGTTCACTAGAGCTATCTCATCCGAGATGTAGGTGCAAGTTAAAATTAACAGAATAATGGAACTTGTGGTATGATGTAAATGTCATGCATACAATGTGATATTACAAAGTATGTAAGAAAATATTCATTGTTATGCGACAAATCGGATAGTATATAGGGAGATTAGATTTGTAATTTATATAGTAACTTATTATTCATCCTTGGTGCCATTTGCTTGCAAAAGTCGTCTTGTCCTTCAGCGACGAGGGTTAAAACTCTGCCACGCGACCTTCAAACCCCTTAGTTATCATTATTCTGTATTTTTTGATTTTTGTTTCCCCGACTCCCCGAGATTCAAGCGAGATATGCCCGGTATTAGATGATCATCAGTAACTTTAGTGAGCTGATGTTACATCAGAAGCAGTAGTAGTCATGACATAATTCGGCGTAAAATATCATTGGTCTATTATTACGGGTGAAATTGTAGATATTGTGCTATTGAACTCAATTGATCGACAGATCTCAAACTTCGACCTATTTACTAGGACTATTAAAGAAAAGATCTTCATAGATCTACCCTGCATTGCCATGCCGTTTGGACCCTAGTCTAACCCGATTAGGCTTTTATAATAGTCGACTCTTATGTGGAGCAAAGTACAAGAAAATACACAAGCCGGTTGTCAAAAAAGAACGGATGAGTCCAAAATATGCCCCAGACACGAATGCCGAATCGGAAACAGATACTAATAAATCTCCGGTGAGGCAGATATTCACTAGTTTCTTCAAACGCATATATAAGAAGGAAGTACCGGAAGATTGGCTGGGAAAAAAATAAATAAAAAAGAGCTGTAAAAATCCTCATAACAGCCAAACAGTTGGAAAAAAAAAATGAATTTATCAAATATTCTTCATACTCTTATTATTACTTCAGCTCTTGTATCATCAGCCTTCTCTGATGAAAGTGGTTCCAAATTTTTTTCATTTCCCCTGAAAAGACAATCTCTTTTTCCACCATCTCCTCCAAAGCATGGTAATCCCACATATACTGGAAAAGTCGGTTCTGAGTTGATTACTAATGTGTGGACAAATTATATTATTGAGGTCTGGGTGGGAACTCCCGGTCAGAATATCACTGTCGAGATAGATACTGGTTCAAGTGATACTTGGGTTCTTGCTGCCAATAATACCTTCTGTGATGATCCGGATAATGGCTGTCAGGCTTACGGATTATATGACACTTCGGAATCTTCCACAATCACTCACCTTAATAATAATTTTAATATCACTTACTTGGATGGAACTTATAGCGTTGGGGACTATGTTTCAGATACTATTGAATTTGCTGGGTTCACTGTTGATAATTATACCATTGGAGTTGGATATGAAAGCACAGTTAACAGTGGATTTATGGGTCTTGGGTTCCCTGAGCTTGAATTAACTAATTTTGTTGTCAGCCCACCCTATACTTATGTCAACATTCTTCCTGCATTGAGAGATAACGGATCAATTAATAGAGCTGCTTTCGGTCTTTGGTTAAACGACGTAAATAGTGACGGTGGTACAATTGTCTTTGGAGGTATTGACCACGCAAAGATTGACGGAGATCTTTTTACTTTACCTATTATCAATAGCGGAACAAGATACCAAGTTCCTACACCTATTGAATACACTATTCAAATCAATCAAATCAAGCTAGGGGATACCGTCCTTCTTACTGAAGCTCAAGCTTGTCTGTTGGATTCTGGCTATACCTATGCCGCCTTTTCTGATAATATCGTGAATGCTACTATTGCTTTCTTTAATGCCACTACCGATCCTGAATTTGGATACGTGAGAGATTGTGATTTTGAGTATGCAAATGAAATCTTCACTTTCTCCTTTCCTGGTGGCTACAGTCTAAAAGTACCTGCTTCGAATTTCTTATTACCTATTGATGATGTCACTTGTGCTGTTGGTATCATGTCAAGTGGTTACGATGATCGTATGGTTTTCGGAGATCCAATTCTTCGAGCTGCTTATGTCGTATATGATCAGGATGCTTATGAGATTTCTTTGGGCCAGGCGATAATAAATGCAACAGACAGCGATATTGTTGCTATTCCTCCACTCACAAAGCCGGTTAATCCAACAGCAACATTAGTTCCTCTACCTACATCTGGAGGAGGATGCGCATAAGTTAAGGTAGGGTCAGCATATGTAATTGTAGAATAAACTCACCATCAGCATCAAATTGCATCATCGTAACCTTTATTATTTGCTATAACATTTTTTTCTTCTTTGATTATTTATATCATATAATTAATTATACATAATATTGCTAAACGTATTGTCCTAAATAAATCCGAGGGGAGGTTTCTCACTCTCTTAGATGTGGATAGATGAATTCATAATCAAATATATATCAAGTTCAAAGACCATTGACATAAACTATATCTGGCCGTAAGACAATAAATCTTTTGAAAAAGTATCTCCACTCTAATGGATCACCCTTATCCTTGATAAAGTTAACTTCAATAATAGATGTATGACCAATCGCTTCAATTCTGATCTTGCCCATTAATGCCATTCTTTTTCGATCGATCGCTGTGAACGGCAGGCTTACATGGGCACCTATATGAGATGCTGCCATAGGATCTATTTTAGGAAACTTTGCGTTTAGATTCTGCAAACTTGATAAAATGATCGGAACCAATAATTCGAATGAAATTTGAGTATAAAATCTCGTAAATCGATTTATAGGTAGCAAGTCCTTGAACTTGGTCGCTCTCTGTGATATTGTTTCCGGGATGTGACCGGACATGAGGAATTGCAATTGACCAGGGTCGGCCGCGATTTGTCTATAAATTGCGTTGTTATCTTCCTCTTCTATAGCGTCATTGAATTTAGAATTCGATTGTTGTGAAAAATATAGGTCTTGTGGGTTAGAGACAAAACTAGTAGAGAACTGGGTATTAACTGTCAACTCAACCGGCTGAGAACCAGATATAAAATCATCTCTAAATCTAGCTGGTGGTCCATTACTGTCACTTTTATTGTTGTCTCCTCTTAAATCTACATGTAAATTCTTTAGCAATTCGGTCGCTAAAGCAACTGGGTCTCTACAGCTACCATCTTTTGCTACTAAAATGTTTGGTCGAGTGAACCATGGGTGCCTGCTGATATCATCAATAGAATATCTTGATGTAGGGTCAAGTTTCATCATTCCTCGGAGTAATGCAAGAGGTTGTATAGGTACTTTGTTCCAAGATACTCGACCGTTGCTTTCAACATAATCTCTAAAGTCCGGATCACCAATCAAAGGTTCATCCCAAGGAGTTATACCACAAAACAATACAAACAAAACAACACCAGCTGACCAAATGTCAACTTTGTCGGCACAATATTCTCCGTCGATCACTTCTGGTGCAATATACGGAGGACTACCGCAACGAGATGTACACATTCTGACAGTGCCATTTTTTGGATCACGAAATAGCGCAGCTAAACCAAAATCCCCGATCTTGAGATTGCCATGACCGTCCAGCATTATATTTTCTGGTTTAATATCTCGATGAGCAACTCCTTTACTATGAAGAAACCCGACACCATTAACCAGTTGTTGAAAATAGAAGTGGGCAACATCTTCTCTAACTCCTAGATCAGGCTCTATTTTATCAAACAGGTCACCTCCTTCTGCGTACTCCATAGCTATCCAATAGAAGTTCTCATCTTGTCCACTATCCTCAAATGCTAATACATTGGGATGTGGACAGCAATGTTTATGAAGAAGAGCCTCACGAAGGGCATCTTTAGAACTGAGTCCTTTAGCTTTGGATAATTGTTTATTAATACATTTGATAGCAAAGATTTTCTGGGAGTTTCGTCTTCGAACTAATTTTATACTGAAATGTTAGTGAAGCTGAAAACGAGCTTGGCTTTGGCAGGCTCGGGATGTGTTTGAAGCTGAAAACGAGCTTGGCTTTGGCAGACTCAGAATGTACTTGAAGTTGAAACCAGCTCGGCTTCGGCAGACTCGGGATGTGTCCCAGAATATGCTACATAATGAGAGCCCGTGATGGCCAAGATAAATCAAATCATTCTAGAGATCCATACTTACATTGCAAAGGAACCTTCTCCAACTGTATCTCCATACTCCAGACCAAGATTCGGTAAGGTCACAACCGAATGTTTCATTGATGTAAAATACCAAAAATTCCATAAATTTTGTCGATTAATAAATTTCCGATCTATAAATATTCTCCACCGAACATTTTTTTTTGATTTGTTTACTTTTGACGGATTCAGACGAGTGAACGCGTCAATACGCGTCGCGACATTTCGCCGCATTTGCGTGAGGCTTACCCAAGCTTGAAGGTGCCGCTGGCCAGGCCAAGAAGCTAAGCTTATTGTTAGCGCACAGTGTTGGATATTAGATTGTTATTAAAGAATTGACAATCGATATTAGCGACTTATAAGTACAAAGATCATAAGAAAAGAAGAAGATTCTCATTGATAAAATTAAAATAAAAACAGCTGTACCGGTACAGTTCGGCCAAAACCGTTATATTTTCATGCAGGGTCTTTAGAGCCGCGAAAAGAACTGACCCAAATTCTATGTACTATTCAGAGCGCGAGAGTAGTAGTATTTCCTTAATTAATAATATCAGAATATGATGGGTAGTGGTCAATATTTATGGGATTTCACATCATTACTCAACTCTCAATATGCTAAAGCAGCGAGTGACATCTAGACCAGAGCCATTCGCCGGAAGCAAACTAACTCAATCGAATGATATACATCGCAGTTATTACACCTCATGTGATGATGGTGAAGCCTCAACATCATCGTCAGAAGCAATATCAAACCCATCTTCTACATCCTGAAGTTCAAAATCTTCGGCTCTTGGTGGTGATACTAAAGAGTATTGACCACCTTTTGGCTGGAACCTTCTAACACCAGTTTTAATTGATTGCCAAATGATCATTCGCCGAGCTCTACCAAGTAAGAGATATACGGCAATTATGAGGATAAACAAGAAAAGTAACGAGCCATATAAACGATGAGAATGTTCATCGAAATATTCACCCCAACTATCCTCGTCACCTTCATTATCTTCTAAATCTTGCTTTCGAATTAACGGGCGACTATAACCATTAATTTCACCCCCATATTGCCACATACTGGAAGCTGAGTTGAGTTGAATGCCATTATGTTCAGCTCGCTCGTGGGTTCCTAATTCTCCTGCAGCATAGAGTAAAGCAGGACCTATAGTCCAAGAGAATTCCACTCCATTAATAATTTCTGCACTTTGTAAAGGATGCAAATATGAAGAGATGTTAGCATTTGTAGGGATTGAATTATCATCAGTATTCTCAATTGTACTCTCAGGAAATTGGAATCCTTCTTTGACTACTCCAAGTAACCAACTAGCTTTAAAACATAGCATTTCAAGATCAGAAGTAGACAGATTAGGATATTCAGTTGAAGCAAGTTTTTCTATATTCGACCAATCACTATTACAAAACTCTTGAACTTTGGAATTTAACGCTTCATAGTCGAATGAACCTCCCATACTGAATCCATCATCGGGAGTATCCCAATATTCGCTAACACCAACAAAATGGTTAATTTCAAAATCGAAATTTGGACTAGCATTTTTCTTAATATCGGATAATAGGGGAGAAATAAGTTTTCTACATTTTTCATAATCACCTGTTCCAATATATTTGCGACCAGGATTACTAACAGTATCATCGTTAGAATTAGGTATTTTAGATTTAGAATTGTCATCATCATTGTCGTTATCATTATCGTTGTGATCTTTATCATCGTCATGATCATCCTCATCATCACGGTCATGATCATCCTCATCATCACGGTCATGATCATCCTCATCATCACGGTCATGATCATCCTCATCATCACGGTCATGATCATCCTCATCATCACGGTCATGATCATCCTCATCATCACGGTCATGATCATCCTCATCATCATCATCATCATCATCATCATCATCATCACGGTCATGATCATCCTCATCCTCATCATCATCCTCATCCTCATCATCATCCTCATCCTCATCATCATCACGGTCATGATCATCCTCATCCTCATCCTCATCATCTCTCTTAACCTTCAACATATCATCATCACTTATCCTCAATCCCTTTGGTAAACATGAATCTTCAAATTCCCCGTCACTATTCTTCACATCTATTGCATCCAAATATCTCTTATGTGCTTCATAAACACCAGACCCTAGAAAACTCTTGGAATAAATATCATACATTTTATCTTGAGTACCATCCAAAGATGCCAACCCAATTCGATAAAGACTAGCTTTGTTTCTTTCAATCTCAGTAACATTCGGTACAAACGCTATCTGTGTCGATGCTCCACCCATATCCAGAAACCCATAAGTAGTATGCGATTTACCATGTTGATGATTCTCAGGATCATCTATACCTCCAATAAGATAATTCAATCCTAACCATCCAAATAATCCTTCAGTCTCACCATCAATCACCTTAAAATGACTACCACAATCTGGTAAAAAGAATTTCGTTTCTTTTTGAATATACTGACAAGCATTAGTTAAAATAGCATGTGATTCACTTTGTTTTAATAATCTCATTCCAGCAGTAGCATATAGAAAAATTGGAGTTCTTGGGATCTGTGCTTTAGGGATTATTTCCTCTGCATATTCAATCAAGTTTTTAATATGGTCATCTCCAACTTTTTTTGCATCGGTTGAAAACTGCGATATTCCTGGTCGAATCTTCTTAGCCCATTTGTTACCAGATTTAGAAATCTTTGGAATTGATACTAGGGGGCGATGTCCTTGTTTATTTTGTTCATTCTTTTGTTCTTCTTCTAATATTTGTTGTAATTTCTTAACATCATTTGTTCCTGGATAATGATAAATATGAATTCGAGATCCAGATGAACCAGCATCAATGACTATAATATAATTATAAGGAATCCCTTTAGAGAAGAACACTTCTCCTTTAGATTTCGTCAACTTCGCCATTGCCCCCCTCTCCCCAGAAAAATATAAAATAGAATAACCAAAATAAAAGACAATAATATGTTTATGAATGATGACTTTTGACAATCAAGAATGAACTCTATGAGGGATTTTTAAATTGGTAGAATACTAGAATGTAGTGAGCGAAAGGAGTAAGAGAGATACGACAGAAAAAGCAATAAAAAAGTGCTGAAATTTAGATCAAAATTGATGATTTATGCAAAAAGTTGAGCCTATTGCCGCCTCCAATCACCCGTATTCTTATCAACGACATTTTCTCCACTGGAAACACCCGTAATCCGTATTTAAGACAACCAACCACATAAGCTCAGATGACTTGAGTAGCTTCTTCTATGAATTGTTCTGATCTATCACCACATGAACTGTGGTTATTTATTTATTTATTAACTCTACTTCGATCCATCCTCACCCTCCAAAGAATAGGCGGGACACTGGATTTGCTTACGTAATTTCAATATAAAGTTTGTTTCGATTCAGTTTCTAGATTCCAGCCCTGAATTCACCACTCAAGGGCGCTGGGAAAAACTAAGGTTACTTATAGCTGTTACAGTAGATCTACAGTATGCTAATGTGTACTAGTAGAGGGGGTTCACTGCGAAAAATTAGCGTAGGTTACCTACGTTGGGATTTCCCAAATAGGTATAGGGATTGCATAGTCTGGGAGACCCTACCAGGGGTGGAGAAACTATCTGAAAAACGAGACAAGTGTCTAATAACGAACAGGTACGTGACAAAAAAATGTCTAATAACGTTACAAGAGTCAAAAAAATAATAATATAATCTCATGCCAGATAGAAAATCATGTAATCATAGCTACTGAAATTATATAATCTCATGCCAGATAGAAAATCATGTAATCATAGCTACTAAATTATAAAATAACGTGTCTCCCAGACTATTAAAATGTTGATTATGATTGTAACGGAACCGATAACATATTTCTTCTGCCGCACAGAATGCGGCTCTGGATGGAGATCGCGTTAAATCATCTCAGACTTCTAAGAGTTATAAATTTATGAAATCTTTAGTGACATAGAGGAATAGAAGCTAGAATGAATCTCCGCTCACGACAGCGAATACCTATTTGGGTAATCCCAACTTAGGAAACCTACGCTAATTTTTGCAGTGAACCCCTCCAGTAGACTAGGACTGACTGTATGTACTGGGTTTTTACAGCACCACAACTAAGGGTTATAGCTAACCTAACAACCTCACGATGTTATTATGTTAACTTCAGGATGATTATAGTCAGTCATATATGTTTGTGCTATATTCACGTGATACGGCTTTCGTTCGCTTTCACATATCCAAACTACTCGCTAAACCGGACCAGTGCCTCCAGCGGCTGGGGCAGCGGAGTGGAGTTCGGAATAAGTATATTTTGCCTATCTGTATTGCCTATCTGTATTGCCTATCTATATTGCCTTAAATGTACATTGTGGTGACAGTGAATTAGAAATACTTCAAGCCAGATGCATCACCTTTAGCATCAATAAAAACATTCTTAACTACTTCACTATCAGTAACTCCCGTCAATTTATTAACAACCTCTTGTAATTTAACATCATCAAGTTTATCGATAATAAAATCAACATCATGTAAAATAGCATCAATATCATTAACAGAAGGTTCTGAACCAGAAGTAGCAAAATAATTGACTTCTTTAACACTACCACGAATAGTTCTCTTATTCTTCTTTTTAGCATTCTTAGCAGCTTCTTTGGATTTCTTGGAACTTTCTTTAGAAAGTTTGGCAGCTGCTTCCTCTTCAGCGCGTTTCCTTGCTGCTTCTTCTTTAGCTTTACGTTCTGCTTCAGCAGCTTCACGAGCACCAGCTTCTCGTTCCCATTTACGTTGTTCTTTAGCTTTACGTTCTGCTTCTTTAAACATTTGAATACGTGGATCAACCTTTAAAGCATCATCAACAAGTTTACGTAAACGAGCAATGTCATCAGTTTTTCTCTTTTGACGAGCAGTTTTGTTTTTTCTTTCAACATATCGTTTATTATCACGATTACTAGTATCATCAGGAACATCTTCATCTAAATATTCAAAAGTTCTCCACGAATTGAAATTATACCAAAACGAATAAAATGCATCGACATCTGGTTTAGGAGTTTCTAAAGTTCCTAAACTAGGAACTGGTTGAATATTAGAGAATCTAGCTTCTGAATCAAATACTTTAGTCCATTGTTCAAAGAAATCTCCACTATCTTTAACTTTAGGAGGAGAAACATTAGCTTTAGGATCTACTGAATCCCATTGTCTTCTTTTAACAGGATCCAAAACAATTTCAAATGCTTTTTGAATACATTTAAAGAATCCATCTTCGTTAATAGCCCCTTCAGCTGCTTTCTTATCAGGATGATGTTTAAGAACTTTTCTTCGATGAGCCACTCGAATTTGTTCTTCAGTAGCTTTATATCTATATTTGGATAAACCTAAAACTGCATAATGATCCTGTTCTTTCCAATTTTTAGGATCTCTACGAAGCATTTCTGGGTCCTCTGGTTCATCTTCAACAAGAACATCATTACTATCATCTTCAACTTTTCTAACATTTTGTTGAGCTTGAATTTTTTCATCTTCACTCCAAGTTCTACCTCTTAAAGTACGACGAGCATGAGCCAAGAATCCTGGTCCGACTGGTTCAACTGATCGTTTTAAAGGAGGAGAGAAGCTGGTGAATTCGGCAAATCCTTCAGGAGCCGACCAATCGGCAGGAAGTGCAGGTAAAGTAGCAGTAGTAGTAGTAGCCATTGTGTAATTACAACGAGAACAAATTTGTACCAAATTACAACGAGAACAAATTTGTATCACAATTATAAGAACGAGACAACTTCTTTTTTCGAAATCTTTCGAAAATTATTTTTCTCAGTTATCGAATCGGGCGACCGAAATAATCTTTTTATATATGGCCGGGTAATGAGTACGGCTACATGCAGTATGCAAGCAAATCAGCGAAATATCGATCCGCGATAGAGTAATTTTCCATTCTTTGATGATGTTATCTAAGTGAAGGGTTAAAATTTGTTCCTGTTTAAACAGAGTTAGTTATATAGTGTGAAACATCTTCGGTAAAAGTTGATTAGTTGAAGAGATATTATTTGACCCTGGTTCATCAGTTGATGTTCTGGCACATCTCAATGATCTCATCTACCTCCGGCTGCTGGGGCGTGGCTCCAGACCACGACCACTAGCTCTGGATGTGATATCGAGTATAATTGCCAGTAACAATTGTTCCAATGTGATGGGATAGATTTCTCGGCAAATATTAAAAGTGATTCTTCTTTAAGGCTATTAGTATTTACGTGAATTTTATCAATAATTTGCCAGTGATCAAACTTAGTAATTATCCTTAAAGATTCCTATCTTCTTATAATGTTAATACCGTAAAATTATGCATAACTGATCATTAATGTAAGGCAGATTTATTTTTCATTTCTCTCTCTCACTCTTTAACTTCTTGTCTATACCATATTCTCCTTTTGCATTATGACAGGAAGGTTTGTTTCTTTAAAAGACTTATCATTCTTTGAAGATGGTTCTATACAACTACAATCTTCTCCATCAACAGGTTCTAAATTATGTGTGATAACTTCAACACTAGATGTATCTTCAACTTGGCTTGTTGATGCCATTTGTGGAAGACAAGTTTTATCATCAACTAAAAAAATCGATGATTATGACAATGGTAATAATCATATTCGAGATCGTCAAGTGATTTTAGTGACTTTCACTAATAAAACAAATTTACATATTAAGGGAATAAAACGATATTCAGGTGTAGATATTGCATCTATTTCAAAAGATTACTTCACAATAATTGATTTGTCAAACGATTTATTCGATACTCGGAACAAAAAGAATTTCAATGCTAATAAATTGCATGATTTACTAAAACGTATCAAAACATCCATACCTTCTGACACTACCAAACTAGCGCCTGTAATGGTCATTGAATCACCAGATATCTTAATAGCATCTGGACTTTATAAATGGAACCATCTGAGTGAATTCATCTATGACATTCGTAAATTAACTTCAGAAGTATTTGTTACTTGCAATGGAGATGAACCTGTTATCATTCCTAATTCTCCCGTTGGCGAAGCTCAGTTGCGATTTCTTACTGAATTAATTCGAAATGCATCGGTTGTAGTATCACTTCGTTCATTTGAAACAGGACGAGCAGATGATGTTACAGGGATTTTACGGATTTGTCGTGGTCCTCAGATAGATATAAATGAAGAGATTAGCCGTAAAGTCGTTGAGAATGAATATTTGTATCATATCTCCGACAATGTGAAATTATTTTATCGGTGAGTTCCGTTGTTCTCAATTCGCTCGAAGTCCGTTCAGTTTGGGTTGGATTTTCTTGTAGGACCAGGACAACCTCCAGGACACCCTCCAGGGAACTGTTTATTGGTTCTCCGATCCACAAAATAATTTTCAAAACATGGTTGAATTGTTGAAGATTTGACGTAAAGTACATTGAATTTATTCATGAACAATGGTAATACATATATATATACATCAGTTAACAGGGACTGAAGATTTATAAATAAAGTTAATTTGCATTTCCTTTGATAACGGGTTGACTGGAATACATGGTTAAAAGGTGAAAGGATTATAATCCAATGATATTCATATGGTTCCATATGAACACCGACAGCTACTATCCGGTCAATTACTTTCAAATAATCATGATTTGCCTTAATGCGATCATACAACAAGGCTCTAGAGTCCACTCAGGTCCTATTTGTCACAGCCTCTATGAATCAGAGCTAGGTTCACGACCCTTTCTTGCGGAGACATTATTAAGAACGATTTCAATTGCACTCCGGGCCCAAATTATTGCCATCATAGGCCATACACTTCTCTCTCCTACCCAAATCCAATAATTAACTTTCTCCTCAATATTATGCGAGTCAAATACTTTGGCAAAGTCTCGCAATGTTGGCAACTCGGGAACAATTGTCACTTGAAATCCACCAGGAATATTTTCATCGACAAATATTCTCTGAATTATCCCAGGCAGTAACCCTAACTGGGTTAATTGTTCGAGCCTATGCTGAAATTCAAGTCGTGCCAATTTTACTAGTCTGAGCATCCAACCACGATGACCTCTATGTTTAAAATCCGATAACAGAATAGGAGCAAAGTAAGGTCGTGCTAATGAAACAATGAAACTGTTCACATTAAATAGTTCCGACAGTCGAGTATAAGGTGATTCACGCCTGTTGAGATAAACAGTCTTATTAGCAGGGGTATATTCGACTTCTCCTCTTAGATAAGGCACTATCTCTCCAAGATGATTCTTGATTAAAATCTCTGTTTTTCCAGGTAGAATTCCTGTACCAATACTAGCACGAACCGCAGACCATATAATTACATTGGGAGCTGATAAGTAGTTAAGTAGAGTAGGAATTTCTGTTAACGAATGATGATGCCTAGAATAGTAGGAAGAGGAAGATGGAGAATCATTTCCAATGCTATCTGTGGGCCGTTTCGGTGTAACAGTAATATTCAATACCTTTTCTGATCGAAGATATGCCTCTTCAAAAGTAAGATGACCTAATTTGGTGCGTACATATTGTTCAAAGAGTAAAATCTCTGGTGGATATAAAGATGTTAATACCCCTTCAACTACACTGCCAAATTTTAAATCACTATATTCCTGACTTAATGGAGGCAGTTCTTTGGCAATATTTTCAAGGACTCGAGGTAATTCTTCTTCTGTACAGCTACACACGATAGCTGCTACAATCGCTCCAACTGTAGACCCACCAATTATATTGGGTAATAATCCAGCACTTTGTAATACTTTGACAGTACCAATATGACACAATCCAAACAGCGATCCTCCATGAAGTACCAACGCAGATCTACCAAACGATTGTCTTGTATCATGGAAGAAATCACGGCGCTGTTGATCTCCAATCACATCTAAAGGTTGATCATCAATATATTCGAGGGCCATAATAACTTCGTTAATATAATCCTCGATAAGGATCTTTGTACCTGAATATGCCCTATT
The DNA here is from genome assembly GCA_030583505.1 of Sugiyamaella castrensis. Lineage (NCBI taxonomy): Eukaryota > Fungi > Ascomycota > Dipodascomycetes > Dipodascales > Trichomonascaceae > Sugiyamaella > Sugiyamaella castrensis. The sequence goes on along the minus strand of JAJMIF010000030.1, from coordinate 14,185 downwards.
ATATAAAGTGGTTGTAGTAGTACTACCCAAATTTCTCAGTAATCCTGAGCGAAGTAGATCTATAAGAGTCACTATATCTCCATCTTTTCTTGCCTGGATCAAACTCTTCAATCGTCCTGCAATAAGTTTATAATCATAGTTTTTACTAGCTGGATTCTGTCTCCTGTTCGAAATGTTAGTAGTTATACGTCAAAAATCTATATCCCCATCTGCCTCCAAAACAGCGGCTGGATCTGTTTCGTTCGCGGCTAGATTTCGTCCTGGTGACGTGAGTAAACTGCTTCCGGGCAGCTTAGGCGATTCCACAGACCCCACAACTTGCTGATGCTCCGCAGCCAGGGCGAATTCCCAGACTCTGCACTCTTGCTACGTTCGAGCTCTGACGGACCTGAATTGTTGAGTGATGGTGATGTTGTGCTTACCATATATCATTTCCTAGAACAGCATCAAGCTTTTCTGCTATTTCTTCCCATTCTTTTAAGGAATGGGCATTTTCAAGTTCTTCCTTCAAAAGGGATTTTTCATCTTCGCTTGTGAAATATACAAATATTTTCTAAATAAAAATGTTAGTTTTAACTATAACATTGATCCGTCAATTGCTTACATTTTGCCAAAACCACAACACGTCAATTATAACGTCCACCCAAGCTCGGATCACCCAAATAAAACTATCTTTAAGATAACTGAACATAGCGGCTCCAGGGGATAGTCTAAGTGATGTTTTTGCTGCCATGTTGGGGAACTAAATAGAATAGAAAGTAGGAATTCGGGAAAAGACTTGCTCTGTTCTATATCTGCTCTATTACGTTTTGTGAAACATGAATGATAATAACCAGAAAAGAATCATAAATAAAGACAGGCGCGACGTCATTCTCGAGGCGATTGCGGGGAATATATATTATCCATGGGCTCGTGATCAATATCGGGCAGTTATCAAATATCAAAGGCGCTAGTGCCTGTGATAGTCATGCTGCCTGGGCAGATCCGCTTGGATCCGTCGATCCATCGCGACGCATCAATATAAGCACAACAAAAAAAAATAAAAAATAAAACAGATACAATCATACTTTAGAAGAGGCATTTGAGCTACTGGCAGTCTGGCAATGGAGGAATTCGTGAAGCAGAGAATGAAAGGGCAGAGAGAAGTTTATGTCAATTTAAGGAGGAATTACGATAAAAAAATACGATAACATTTACCCCCATCCTAGAGTGAGCTAGGTAACCTTGAGCTTTTTTTTTTTTTTTTTTTTTTTATAGCTTAATTACATTTATTTAGAAGGGGTTTTTATATTAGAAATAATATTTCCTCTTCGAGTACAAGCTATTGTGGTATAGGGGTTATTATATGAGGATTTATAGATACATTTTTATATTTTAATACTTTGAAGATAAAAAAAAAAAAACAATTGCTGGGAGGGTCCATAGGGTCTGGTACGCAGTGAGTCTGCGGGATCTGGGCGGAGCATTGATCGGAGCATTGATCGGGGTAAATAATTCACAGCAAATCTTAAAAGCCTAGCAAAAGAACCGGTCTGAATCTCCCCAGATGGTTGTATCCTGAATGCAATTAAATGATATTTATCTATTTACCTTGCTTATTTACCACCAAACTGGCTCATCATAGCCATTTGGCCCACCCGCGATGAATTGAACGAGAGAATATGGTTGTGGCCGTCGCTTTATGAAATTCGGCAGCTGAGGCCCAGACCCCCTGGTTCTCGCTACGGTTCAGTCCGATGGATTGTGGTCAAATAGTGGCTGATGGGGATAACTTTGTTGCATTATTGAGCAAGGCGGGCGCTCCGTCCGAATACATTTCAGAACTACTAAATTGTGAACTCAACAACTCAACAATTAGATCCGGAGTGCATCAAAGTCCAGGAGTCTTGAGCTACATCCCGTCTGCTAGGCCGGAGACACATATATGTTAAATGTAATGAATAGAAGTGTTAACGTCTTAAGCGAATTATATTCGAATGATTTTAGCCAAAAAAACAAAAAAATAAGGACTCCTCCACAGGGGCTCGAACCCTGGACATTTCGGTCGACTTTCAAGTAAACAGGAAGTTCGTAAAAGCCGAACGCTCTACCAACTGAGCTATAGAGGAACTTGTTGAAAAACTTGAAATTGTTACCTATTTACTAGGCAAAATTTAAAAAACTCGATATAACAATATTATCGATTATATGCTTACAGCGAGATATTTGGAAGAGCAGATTGTTTTCATTCAATTTTTCCCTTGTGGTTTTTGTAGTAGTGGAGCATCAGGCTTCTTAAGCTAACCGAATTTAGTGAAGGATTATTCTTTAGGGATAGTTAAATAAGATATATTAGTGTCGCTGGCTATAGATAGCTTACATAGACAATAAATGATTATCAATCAATCAATCATATATTCGGTGTCCGAGTTTAGACCGGACGGCTCTGTGACCTAGACGGTAGGATGTGATTGGGTCGGCGGCATATGCATGGAAGTGTGCTGATGACAAGACGCTGGTTCGATTCCGCACTCGTCTTGAATACAAACACGTATGTGGGTATTATTGTAAAACGTCTTAATAGTGTATGCTGATATAAGCATAGATATTTGGCTTTGCCCAGGGTCGGTATACTACTATCAAGAAGTTTAATTATTATAGTCAAAATTCCCTAGGAGTTCCGTCCCAGCTACTGCTGCGAGGCGGAATTTCCCGGGCCTTAAAAATGCGCTTCTGGGTGCTTGAAGAATTTCAGAATACTTTCATACATAAGACTTCTTAATAGTAGAGGGGTTCACAGCGAAAAATTAGCTTAGGTTTCCTACGTTGGGACTTCCCAAATAGGTATAGGGATTGCATAGTCTGGAAGACCTCCTACATGTATTAAAATGTTTGATTATGATTCGTGTATACTGATATAAAGAACTGTCCGTAAGGGCAAAAAACATATTATATAGGTGTCGCTGGCTCATAGCTCAAATAGACAATAATTGATATCTTATCTTATCTTATCTTATCGAAAGTTTGAAGCTTTCATCAGTTATCGGCAGACAATCGGCTATTCATAAATAGTAGTTCGTAATGAATTCGAATAAGAATAAGAATAAGCTGAGCATCTCGTCTAATCCGAGAATATCTTATCAGTTGCAGTTGGCTCATTAAAAGATTTCAAACGAAGAAGATATGTGAGGCAATTGATCGAAATAGCTCGTTCCCTAAGACTATGAACGGGTCAGATATATGTTATTAATCGAGCTGCAAGAAGGGAGACCTTAACAATTATTATAATGCTTGCAGGTCCCCAGAATCTCGGTTGGGTAGCTCTGCAAGCTGCTCTGGTGATCAGCCCTATAAGTTAAGTCATGATGCAATTTGCTCATGAGCCTGCATAATGTGCTCTGTATGAGTGGGTATATAAAATAATCTCGTTATAATACAATTGCGACCGTCTAGTGTAGCGTGATGAGAGTGCCGGAGATTCACCGAAGGAAAAACCTCTGCAGTAAATATACAAACTATTTACGATAGATAATGCTTATAATAAAACAAAATTTCATAAAAAGGACAATGTTAAATGAAGGTAAACTATACCATATATACAATTATTCTATCTATCTTCTATATTTTATTTTCTACAGATATATTTATTTTTAACAGAATACTACTACGACACCTAATTAATATTAGGTTCTCTATCTTCTTTTGATAATGCAAAGTTCAAACTTTTAGATTGTCGATCTATCTGAAGTTCTGAACCGTTAAGCCGCATAAATGGTCTGCTTACTTCCTGCATGCGGTTGCTCCAATTAAGCGCGGTAAAATATTTGCTCTTAATTTGCTCAGTGTGGTACTACTACTACCTCTATCCTGAATAAAAATAATTTACTCCTGTATACTAGGCTGTATACCACATTATATTAAACTTGTATATTGATTTCATTCTATTTATTTTCCACTATTTTTCGCTTGTTAGAGTTTCCCTAGCGAGTCATAACATTAATATCGTATAAAGAGCATATTAATTAGTACTATAACCGGTTGGGTACTGTTATTAACCTATAATTAATGTAGCACTCTATTATATTAACGAGAATAAGAAAAAAATATGCGCATTTTCAAAGATGAGCAAATTACATAACCGTTACGGCTGCTGGAGATATAAAGTTTAGTCTATTACTTAATTGAGTATATATATCCGAGATAGTCCTTACGGAGGGGGATCAGCTCGAACTTTTCATTTCAGTTAATTAGACGAGTTGATTAGGAAAGATTATATATAGAGTAGCTTGTGTAATACTCCACAACATTTTGGATTTAAAAAGTCTACTTAAATTATAAACATCATACCATAATATACGGATTCATAGTCAAGATCTGATCTTTTTGCCCCGAGATTACATAATAAATACGTCTTACTCATCATTCATTTTTAGCATAATATTCCGGTTATCAAAATGGATATGGCTAGTTCAATTTCTTCAATAGTAGCAACTGCTACGTCTATGACTATGTCCATGGCTACAGGAACAACTTCTGAATCTGGGGATTCAACAATGACTACGTGTAATATGAAGATGATTTGGAATTGGGATACTATTGATGATTGTTTTATTGCTGGATCATGGCATATTACCTCTGCTGGTATGTTTGCTGGATCTTGTATTGGAGTTATAGCATTTGTTATAGCTTTAGAGTTTGTTAGAAGAGTTATGAGAGATTTTGATAGATTATTGGTCCGTAACTGGAAAACGAGAAAGGCCATGAATTTAATGGATGATCCAGAAGCTGGAAAGAAAATATCATCAACTCCTATTTCATTAAATGAGAAATTAGGTTTTCATGTGACAAATCTTACTAGACGGTTTGGATCCCGATTAGGAGGAGGTGTTGATAATACGTTCTCTCCTACTCTTTTAGAGCATAGTATTAGATCAATATTATATGCAGTTCAGACTGGAGGTGCTTATTTATTAATGTTATTGGCAATGAGTTTTAATGGATATATTATAATATGTATTATTATTGGTGCATTGATTGGATACTTTTTCTTTGGTTCTGATAATATTGCTGATGGATTACATCAAGAAAATGGTGTTAGCTGTTGTTAACATTCGCTTGTGATAATTTGCTCAGGGGAAAAGATTTTATTTTAATAGCAGCATTGAACTTTCAACTTTTTGTTTGAATATATATATATATATATGTCTTGTATTATAATAGATGTCACAACAAAGATAGTAAATTGCCTTACTTTGATTTTTTTGAAGCACAAAATGAAGACTGACCTTTATTTGTGCGTACATCCGAACCAAGCGAGTTAAGCCCCTATCTCGGCAGGTATTGCCCCTCTCTTCCTCCTACCCCTAGCTAGTGAGGCTACCAGAACCACATAATAATATCCCACCACTGAAGGACACAGCCAATGCCGTGCGGTATAGGCTAGCTCTTAAAACTTGTCGCGAGATAAAACGACGCTGTTGATCCTGCTGCATTTCCCAAATAGTGATTATTATTAATAAATAAACTTTATTGATAAGAACCGGTAAGCCTCACTAACTGCGGCCTACTTTTTTTCTTGCTTCAAGCGACATTCCCCCCCCCGTTCCATTGAAAAATATAGATTCAAAAGATTCTGTGTCTTTCTTCCTCCATGCCTCCTTCTTGTTTGAAGCATGTTTAGTCGGGCATCTAGGAGTACGGTTGGTCAGTTGCGACAAGCCAAGGATAGTTTGGTTAGGCCGATTTCAAATATAACTATACATTCATCTGTTGCAACTGTGACGAGATCACCTAGATCGCCGACCCCAATTACGGTTGATAGCTTCATATCTCCTAATGATGGCCCACATGATCAGGATAATATTCTTAAATCAAAAAAGCCAAAGCGCTTTACGGCGGCGATGGTCGTAGCAGATCGAAATAATATTAGTCATAAACAACAATCTGAATCAAGACAGCCAACGATAGGTTCTAGTACTACTACAAACACAACTGAATCAACAAAGTTAACAGATCTGGGGTCTATTACTACTACTGACACAATCGAATCAACACAGCCAACGATAGATGTGGGTTTCCCTTCTACCGACAGAAGTGAGCCAACGATAGATGTGGGTTTCCCTTCTACCGACAGAAGTGAACCAACGATAGATGCAGGTACTCCTACTACTACTACTACTACTACTACTACTACTACTACTACTACTACTACAGACATGATTGACATAGATAAACAAGGCCAGCCAAGTCAACCAAAAAAGACTAAATTTAAAAAGAAGCGCTGGATAAATAGAAGGGCTAGGAAGGCTTGGAGGGATGCTTCGGGAAGAAAAAACTCTCCAGTCAAGATTGGTTATCCGCCGCTTAAAGAAAATCTTTTTAACCATCCCGACAGAATGATCTGGCATCGCTGGTATAAGGGGGCAATAAAGCAGTCTATTCATCATATATATGATCATACTCTTACGGCCTTGTATGCTGGTTATGAAGACCCTGCCGTTCGAATGTTGACTCGAGCTCTTTCGGATCTTACACATAATAAAATCGATTCAGCATTAGGTGAATGGCGCATGTTCTTTAAATATATTGATGAACGGGTCGCCAGCAATTTAAAACCTCCTGCTGTGCCTAGAGATCCGCGTCCCGGTACCTGTGGACTACTTCCATATATATTTATAAGGCTAATCCCTAGGCTGAGCGGACTGAATTTGGAACAGTTTGATCAATTCTGGCATCTCGTAGTCTCATCTCCACTAGCAGTAGAGATTGTTCCTGCATTTATACAGTACCTATGTACCCATAGAAAGCATCATATTGCCCATCATTTGCTTCATCATATTGCCAGTGATGATTTTTTGGCGATTGCTGAGAATGATAGGAGTGCTGATTCGTCCTCTATTATTACAAGCCCAAAGTCACGAAATGAAATCTATATTCATGGCCTTAATCATGGTCTTAACATTATTCTTTATCACTATTGTAGGCTGCAAGTATCTCAAAATGGACTGAGTTCCGAGTGGAGGAAAATGTTCGAGCTTTTAGAAGGATATAATCCTAATTTGCCGATTGCCGTAATGCCACAGATTGCTGATAAGCTTGCCCAGAGAATACCCACATATAGCTATATGGAATTCTATAAGCTGCTACTTTCAAGGCGAGCCAATTTCTTCAATCCAAGATTTAACGTATTTCTTAAAGCACTGTATTCAAGTTCGGAAGTGGGTAGACAATTAGTGATTAATACGGACGAGATTGTTAGACAATATGATGAAGAGAATGGAGAAAATAACGGAAATGATAAAGATGGAACTGATATACAACCATCATCAAGTCCAGGATCGATATCACAGGGATCATTTCATTCCGTATTTAATGCCAAATTTTATGATTATTTATTTCGAAAATTATCCAAAGGAAAGGAAGCAGAAAAAACCGCTTGGTTATTAGAGAATATAATTCTGAGGGGAGCCAAAACAACCGAGGATCTCGCAACTGTTCTACGATTATTACTTCTAAGAGCTGTAGAACATGATGGAATGCCGGCAGCAGCAGTTGTATTCGACACAATCATTGAAAAAGGTATTGAACCTGATATTGAACTTTATCGGATTCTTTTCCGTGGATTTCGGTTAAATGGACAGGAAACCAAATGCTATGAAGTTCTCGACCGAGCTCTTTCCAGTGGTTTATTAATGAATGGAGAATTCTGCTTTGAATTTCTATCTCTGATCTGCTCGATGTATGGTCCTGCTACAGTGATACAATACTATACTGCAATATACCCTCAAAATCGGGCTCTTTTGGAAAGGCTCGGTATATTTGAATATTTGTTAATTGGTCAAAAACAGGACTCTTGGCAGAGCCATGACAACATTGCTGTGATGAAATTCCCATTATCGAGTGAAAATATTGATCCTGATGTGCATAAAATGGATGTTTCGTTTGCTCTAACCTTTATCTATAAATCGATCTGCAGTCAAATCAACAGCGTCAAAGAGATTAATGATCTGTACAGGAAGTATCGTGAAGTATTACTTGAATCGTCGTCCTCAATTAAAGCATCTATAAAGATCATCGATTGGTTAGTGAATTCTCTTTGTCAGCTTCGAACTCGTCAATCTATCGATGCCGCGCATCGAATTTTTCTAAACGCCATATTGAGTCTTCCGTTCAGCAAGTCGATTGCAAAAAACAATTCTTATGACTCTCCAGGCACTTTAGCATATTTGCATTGTTTCCCATCGACGCCCGGCATACAACCTGACGTATTCAAGGCTATTGAGTTAGTTGAAGCTATAAGGTCTACCAACTTTCTGCCATTACAAAAGCATCTATTAACTCCTATTATCAAGTACTATCTCATATCTAGAGACATGGATGAAGCTCATAAGTGGTTGAAGTTTGCCAAAGACGTCGGTGTTATAATAACCTCCCAGAGAATTCGCAATGATTTAAAACGAAACTGAGGAGCCAAAATGTGTTTATTAGAGCATTGTAATATTATAATTGTATATATAATAGATTATTCTTGATTTAGGTTTAGGCCAAAGCCAAGACGAAGCTCTATCACTCGGTTCGAATGGTATGTTATAACTTTATATCAACCGGCCGGAGTCGATTGATATATCGCAGGTAGTTCTAAGCTTAAGTTGGAATCTTCACAGGATTAAAGCATACACAACAATCCATCCCGTTAACTCGTCCAGACAACAGTGTCAACATTCGACTAGTTTAAATATTTTATACAATCTACTTTACATTATTTCATCTAAAAATTGGCTAGCTAGTCAATCCCGAGTTGGAGTGAATTCCATCCCTCTGAATTTAGCCCATAAAAGCACCTCCAGCGAGACATAGATTCCGCCTGCTGAATTGAACCTTATAAACTGGAGTCCGCTTCGTATGGTAAACGGCAAGGTGATCGGCAGTGGCCACTATTTCTTTACTCTTCTTCCGCTGCTCACCAAGTTCACCAGTAGCACCAGGACCACTACCATTGGAAGCCACCACATCGGAAAGGTTTCCATTTTTACTTTCATTATTGAACAGTTCAGGTTCAGGACCACCGTCGTGAGTTCCTTTACGAATATCCCACGTCCGTACCGAATTATCTGCACCAGAACTAACTAGGACAGACCCATCTCTTGAAAATGCTAGAGAATAAATTGACGTTCGTCCATGTCCTTTCATGCTTTTCAATCTACGACCGGATCCAATATCCCATACATTGACAATACTATCTTCACCAGCACTAGCTAACCATCGGCCATCCGGAGATACTGCAGTAGTATTGATAGCTCCAGTATGGCCAATAAACACTCGAACAGCATTTCCTTTATTAATATCCCACATTCGACAGGTTTTATCACTTGAACCTGTAAAAACATAGGTTCCATTTGGATGGAAACTGACAGTATCAACGTCACTGAGATGACCAGCAAAGATTCTGAGCGGATAAATATGATCACAACTCCACAGACGAGCAGTTTGATCATGCGAGGCAGTTGCGAAATAATGGTTATAAGGACCAAATGCCACATCCCATACAGGGTGATTATGGCCTTTATAAGAAACGAGTGCGGTATATGTATCTAATGACCATAATCTTGCAGTCTTATCCTCTGAGCATGACAACAGGTAACGATTATCTGAACTAAACGAAAGACCATATACAGGACCAGAATGTCCAACTAAACGTTTGCTTGTACTAGGAACATCATCCTTGAGAACACTGGAGATCTTTTCTCCCTTGAGAGACCATACCTTAATAAAACTATCAGAAAAGCCACCAGCAACTAGACTAGAATCATCTGAGAAATCGATACAGTTAAGACCATCGTGTGAATTATGAAAGGTGTACATACATACACTGGGTAAAGGAGTTTGAGTGGTTCCCAACTTGAACCTTAACCTTGAATCAATGACCTTTTTAACTTCTAATTCAACATCCACAGATTTATATTTAGGCAGCGGCAGAGACTCCCGTGAAGGAGCATTCGATGAATCCGCAGACCCTTGTTGTTTGATTTTAGCATTGAACTCATCAGTGAGAGAACGGAAGCCCGAAGTACCAACTGTAGAGTCTTTGCCCGCTTCATCCTTATCCTTTTGTTCCAAGGCATTGATAACATCTTTTCGGAAATCAGGGTCCATGGGGAATGGACCAAGTTTAAGTGGTTTAGAATTGAAAGAATCAACCTGATTATCACCGGTATTAATGCCATGAACACCTTTAAGACCTTCATCAGGATTCAGGACTCTTTCAGTATCCTGAACGCTGGGACGTTCAGAGACAACCTTTATATCCATATATTGATTGAGAAGTCTGATTATAATAGATCCACCATTTTGTTCTATCTCATGTAAAAAATATAACAGTAAATCAAATGATGTTCGTGAAACGGTTAATCGATATTCTTGGGATAAAAATGCTGTTGCTAATTCATTTTCTTGAACGTGACCAGGAAGAGAAATGGCCGATAATTTCTCAATATCCTGACCATGAAGTATTGCTTGATCTTGAGAGTATTCATCGAAAAACTCCCTAGCTATAGCACCATGATCTTTACTTATAAGTCCAAGGAATATATGAACAAAAACCGGATAAAGAATTCTTCGAAGTTCAGGACGGTAAAGATCTAACGATCGTTCTGTCCAGTTTTTAAGTGTTGCATATGCATCCACATAAGCCTGTGGAGGATCTGAAGGAGCAGTAGCACGGAATCGAGAAACCGCACCTTTTGTTGTTGTGGCGGTCGCAGCAGAAATGGATATATGGCCAGCACCAGCAGCAGCACCAGGTCCTTGTTGAGGATAGAAATTCACAGTTGGTGTAGGAGGTTGATTTGGTCCACCAGTAATTAATTTACCGTTACTTGTTATTCCTGCTCCTCCTATCTTTGTCCCTGGTGCCCCAGCCGTCGATGCTGTTGCTGTTGTACTTGTCGTACTTGGTGATGTTGTTGTTGTTGTTGCTGCTGTCATTCCGGGTCTAGGAACCGTTCCTGTCATAACACCACCATTAGGTCCGATATTAGTTGCTTGAGGAGTAGGAGTCCGTGAAGATTCCATACGTAACATAGCTTCAGTTCTCGTATAGCCTTTCTTATTAAGATATTCAAGTACTATTCGATTAAGGTCGGCCAAAGGCAATGTCTGCTGTTGTTGCTGTGGCTGACCACCGCCTTGTCCAGGAACTCCACCAACACCAGGAGCTGCTGTTGCATTAACATTGGTCGCACCAGCCGTCATAGTATTTGGTACTGCAGTAACTCTGGACGTTGCATTTGTAGCAACAGTAACAGGACCATTTGTAGAAGTAGTATTATTGGCAGGAGTTGATGGTTTACCAGCTATTTGTTGTGAGGTCGCTCCTGCTGAAGAAGATGACGACGGCTGTTGAGGCGTTCCTGGTGGAAGAGGAGGCGGTGACATTTTGGCAAATAGAAATAAATACGAACAAAAGGGAATACTCGGCAAAAAAACAATCACAATCTCGTTGTAGGACCAATTAAGTGCTTCTCAAAAATATATTTCTATAAGAAAATGGGAATGTTCACTATCAACAATCGAAAGTTCATTTCTGGAAATTCACGATCAAAGCGCGATTGATATACAGCCGTGCATCATATGTTAATTAATTAATTGCGCGGCTCAAATTTCTTTTTAAATATTTATTCTTATATCAGCATTCACTATACAAATTTCGATCACCGCGTCATCTGCCATTATGATAATAATATTTATAATAACCCAATGATTACGGTACATGCATGTCATGTATATATTTCTTTAATGAAATTACTCATTCTCATTCTCATATCGGATCGAATTCTATTCTTTTATAAGTTACTATTGATATATATTTAGTTTCATTATTATTATTACTGTGTTAAAGCTAAAGAATTGTTCCGCTCTATCTATCTACAATCGTATACCACAGCCGGTTGATCACCTGGACCGACTGACTGACAGTGACAGTTAAGATTCAACCTTCCTGAGTATCGAACTTCTGGGTTTGTACCAACTTTGTGGAGAGAGTCTGTAGCCCCCTGACCCCTAGCTCTCGCTGCACTCGAGGATCAGCTCAGCACCTTGCTTCCTTCTTATTATTTCAATTCTATCTCATTATAGTTCGTTTCTATTGTATTAATTATTTGAATATAACAAATGATATCTTAACAACAGCTGCTGTCTTGCAGAACGAAGACTGACCCAATGAGAGAACGGGCCTAACTCGGGATATCAGAGGCTCGTATCATACATATATAATATTAAGTTACATAAATAGTAAGTCAATATTTAAGATTGTTGTTGCTCAGAACGAGGCTTCTTTTTAGCAGCTTCAGCAGCCTTTTCTGCTTCAATCTCTGTAACATATGTACTTAAAGTTTCCGAATCCAATAATTCTAATTCAGACCCAGGGGTCATAATAGCAATCTCGATATTTCGAGCACCAGTTTGAACTACTTCTAATAAACTCTTAATAACAAGTTTAACAGTTGCTTCTTTATCCAAACCTTCTTCATAAGATTTCTCTAACAAATCACGTACAGTTTTAGAACTTCGACCAATTGCATTAGCTTTCCATGCAGAATAAATTCCTGATGGTTCAGTTTGATAAAGTTTAGGAACATTATCATTTGGATCAAATCCAATAACTAACGTCGAAACTCCAAATGGTCGAACACCTCCACTTTGTGTATAACGTTGTTGAACTCCAGCAATATATTTAGTAATATATTCAACACTAGCAGGATCTTCCAAGGTCAATTTGTGTGATTGAGCTTCTACACGAGCTTTATCAATCAATACACGAGCATCAGCATTAAGTCCTGCAAAAGCCAAAGTCAAATGTTTATCGATTTTACAGATTTTTGAAGGAGTAGTTCTAGTATCTTGCAATTTTAAAGCACTACGTTTTTCACATCCTAAAACAACAACATCTTTACCTTTGGCACCCACAGCACAAGTTCCTCTTTTAACTGCTTCCTGAGCATATTCTACTTCTGAATAGGGGTTAGTCTGGTAGTCAAAATGATTTCATCTCAACTCTGAAAAGGTGTCCGGAAACAGATGGGAGATCTACCCAGCGAAGGAAAGCAGATTCGGAAACGAAGTTCAATCTCAGCGGGGAGTAGAGAGATCAGGGTCGAGCGAAAAGAGTAAAGGGGCCATGAATTGGCTCTAACCGAAACGCCATTTATATAACTTACGGAACACATGTCCATCAGGACTAGCATAAAGTTAGTAAACATTCAATAATATTGTCCATGCGCAAGTTGCGTACTATACGACAATTGGAAGTAAATAGAGATAGAGATCACTTCGACCCGATGGGGTGGTGGCAAACGCTAACCGATTATCCAATCCAATTATTTAAAGAACTTACCTGAATACCGATAATGCTCTGTCGTATCCACTCATTATTAGAAATCTATATCAAAAAACTAATCCACTTGTCTTGTTGATTGATTAAGAAAAGAAAAAAAAGCTCTTTGAACGATTACTTGCTGACATGAAGAGTGAAGACTGCGTGAAGTTGAATGAATGGAGGAGAACGTAAATAGCCTAAGAGCTGGTTCATAATAGCCCCAACCCTGTTCCGTTGCGATAAATGACTGTTTTTGGTTGATTAGGTTGGTTACATAAGTATCTGTTTTTGATTATCTCATATCGGATCATTTTATATTCTTTTATAAGTTACCAGCCTTCTATTATATTTGATTACAAAGTTACTTCTTGTGAGTGAGGGCTAGCCCTCACCCTTCTACAACCTATAGCGCTACTCTATTTTATCACCCGTTTCTGGAAATCACCTTCACTCTGTATAATGTACATTGGTTTCATCTTACTCATAAGTTAACATTAATAGGTCAATGCTTAGAGAATCGACTATCACGTATATCTTGACATCGGTAATCCATGTGCGGCATGGGTATGGTAAATCCTAATCTACGGTTAGGATTATTTAGGTGTACTCATTCTATGTCATGACACTTCTTTTGTTTTGTGAGAAGATTTGTTAAGTTAAACCTAACCCACCTCCAGCTCAAATATAATTTTTAAAGATAAGAATCTGTTTCTATATTGAAGTCAACTAATTAGTCTTCAAGAGATTAGTTAGCCTAAATACTACTTTATGGATACTCCCTAAATATTATAATAACAGATAGAAGATTCTTCAGAGTCCTCAATCAGTAAAGAT
>JAJMIF010000029.1:126266-161081 GCA_030583505.1 Sugiyamaella castrensis | reverse complement strand
AAGTACAAATGGTTTTAAGGAATGACACTCACCTTCAGAGTCCTCAATCAGTAAAGATGTTAAATAAACACAGCTTTGACTAATAAAAGATCTGTAGCACCTCAATTCAATATTTAAGAAATAAAAGACTTGAGGAACTAAAAACCATTCTTGAGACAGACATGACCAATATATATATACCCAAGAGTAAAGCCAACTGTACTAAAGAAGATTAACAAAAAGAAAGTATAGAAAAATAAAACAGTATAGATAATAATAATTTGTAATAATAATAATTGTTGATCATGTTGAATCGACCAAATAGGAATATAGTTGAATATATAGGTAAGAACTGGTAGTTACATCCCGTATTGGGATATTTGTTTAAACATCAGCGTTTGCAGTGGGAGTACTTCCCACAAGATATCCAAGCCGCACATAATATTATAAGTGGAGCCGCATTGTTTCATATTTTCCCCCTGGAATGTAAAGCGAGGGGGAAGAAATCAAATGAAGTACCCTTGAAAATCATTAACGGAAGCTGATGAATTGCGGGAAGAGTGGAGTTACCATCAACTTCTTAATTATCTTAATAAGGTATGATACTTACCGATTTATGTCAGATAAACTTCCAACTATTGTGAAAACGAAATTCAAGATATCGTAGGAGTTTAGGTTTCGATAAGGTTATGATGTTAACCTTATGAAAACCATAAATTCAAATAGAAAAGATCAGTTATGGAGGAATTATGTTAGCATTTCCAGCCATCTTGGTTGATAAATTATCGGGGATGAAGATTCACAGAGCAGTAATCATGAGTTTTTCTTTCAGTATCCCCAATATTACCATTCACTTGGCTAAGGCAAAGAAATAACAATACCCGTCAGATAGAGTTGATGTCTTGTGCGTAATTAATCTACTGCTTTAAGCAGCTTGAGGAAAACTTTTAATCCTTTAACCTTAGATTTGATATCGTGGAGCAATTAACTTCCTGTACGATAGCATGTGATATATGTGCCGCTACGCGCACTGCTAACGCATGGGAACCAGTGAGTTACTAAGTTAGTTGTAACGTTAGGATATAATCCAAACTTAATATAAACAGCTAAACCAGTTTAGTTTCCTTCTCAGAGAGACTCAGACCCTCGTCCCGGCGGCTGGAGGCATAGCCCCAGACGCCTTAACTCGAGTTTCTCTTGAGAGAAGTTCAGTCACAGAACCCGAGCGGAGCGAGCAACGAGGTCTGGAGCAGCGCCCCAGCCGCCGGAGGCAAAACGGGGAGGGCCCCAGTCATTGGAGGAAGATTAAGGTACCAGCGAATGAATTTAAGCATATGAAGGCAGCAGCCACGCTGGTTTGACCTGCTTTACTGCGGCTAGTTCGATGTAGGTATGCGGTGTTAAATAAAGTTAAAGCAGCTAAATTATTAGTTAAGTTAACTTGTTAACGTTATGGTTAAGTACAGTTAACGGGGAAGAATTCATGCAGTCGGGGCATATATAACGGGATACGGCGCTAAAATCACAGTCTCACAGACTCACGGCGGATAGCTAGTTATAACATGTTATCACAAATCAGTTAAGTCCAGACCTGCTGTGAAATACAGGAGTTAAAGTTAACTTTTAACATTATCATCCATTCGCCTGCCTGACAACGGATCGTTAGGCAAAATCACAGTGAAATAGGGTTGTTACCGGTAAGTTACGGTCCTTGGCATAGGTACGGTGTGGGTGTTGAAATCAGATTACGCGGTACGTGTACCTGTTTTAACCGTAATATGTCAATTTATGTACGCGATCAGTATTATGTAAAATATTCTATTAATGAATATATATCACATCAATAATTGTAGAACACTAAAACGTATTATGTAAATTATTTCTAAAAACGATGCAAGGTCACGTTTCATTTAAGTTGCCCCTGAAAATAACCTGAAACAAAAAAAATAATCCAGATATTCTATGTCGAGGGTGTATACTAATAAAACGCGCATTAACGCGTTGATAATATTATTTTAGCGAATTACATATGCTTCGAGGACCCACTTCTGCAACCAAAAGAGCTAACCACACAACTAACATGTTAATTAACTTTAAGACCACTAACGGTTTTGATTTGTTGTACCTGCCTTCTTTGGGTGGCTTGAGCTTGACCCTGGGTCCAGGATGGAGAGGGAAACTGGAGGATCTTGATTGTCTTGTCTCGAGCTTAGCTGGAGCTGGGCACCCGTCGTCGGGGGCCGGCAGAGTTCAGCAATTGGCAGTAGTGTAAGTACTTACGTACTACGTAGAGGAACTACAGTAAAGTTAACAGTTAAGTTAACTTATAACTGCGCGTTAGATATGCACAAGTTGTGTCATAAGTTGACTTCTGCCTACCGACCCCCTCCTTCCCCTCCCTCCACGATTACGGCAGTGAAATTTATTTGCCCTATAAACCTGCCAACCGACCGACCGACTGATTGACCGGCCAACCAAATACTGTAGCTGAATCTAGTAATTGAACAGATTAATACAAGAGTAATAGCAGCAATATCAGAGAGTAATACAAAAGAGAGCGACAGAGACAGCGGCAGAGCTTAGTGAGAGACAAAGTAATAGAAGGGAGCTGCAGTAATTAATTCCGTTAGAATCTTTATATTCTCTACTTCCCTTGTGTTTCGATTGAGTTGTTTGACATTCATTCTATTCATAGACTTAGACATAAGCTTCTGATAATAATAATAATTCTGTATTCATTTTTGCACTGTTTGAAGTTCACTGACTTGAAGGCTTCGAGGTGAGGTTAGATTCTGAGATTCAGTAACTACAGCTTGAGATTCAATAACTAGGTTCACATACTATATTTAAGATCCATTGAAATTTATTGAGACTTATTGAGATCTATTTTATGTTGTATTATTTCTATTGCTTGTTTTCATTTCTTTCCATACGTAGAAGGAAACTATCTCAACTCTAAGTTTAAATTATTAAACGAGAAAAACTTTCTTTCATTTAATTTTACAATTCCAAACTTTCCATTCTGGTTAATCAATAACCGATTGTGTGGGTCGTGCATTCCAACAGTCATAATATATTATCAGTGGGAGAATAGAGTTTGTCTGATAATAAACCCGGAAAGGAAATTTCTAGTGACTTGACCCGACAAAGACAAGGAGACACAAGAGAACAAATCTTCTTCCTTTCTGTTGTTTATTGCCACTCTTCTTCGTCTTCTTATTATTCACGGGTTCTAACCATCGTTAAACCATTGATTTGTTATTAACTAATACTTGCCTCATTTAAAGGGGGATATCTAAACCTATATAAGACAAATTGAATTTTGCAACTGCAAAAATAGAAGCACCAAGCTTTTAAGCAAGGGGTTGGTTTCAGACAGGGGAAAGTCACATTTAAGAAATATCAGTTAATCAGACGAGTGATAACTACAAAGTTATTTGGAGATAGCAACAATCGGTGATTTCGTTTTAGCGGTGCTACTGACTTGATTGATTGATTAAATTCGATTGTTCGATTGTTCGATTGGTTCTATTCGTGCAATTGGTTCGACTGTTTCATTGTTTCATTGTTTCATTTCACCTCAGTTTTAAACCAAATTCATTGGCTCAGTCCAATTATACCCACCATTTTAAACTTTTTTGGCTGTTTTTTGTTTCACCCACCAACCGCCGCCTTCATTAATCAATGCCTGAAGTTATTGAAAATCATTTCAGCGATTCTTATGATCATATCTTAGCTGCTCATAGTAGGCTAAAATCAAGAGATAGCATTGGACCAACTCCAACTTTAGCAGGTACTGGATCTTCTTCTGCTTCTTCATCTTCGGATTCTTCTTCATCTGCTACTACAACTGTAGGATATCCTGATCATCAAACTGCTACTGCTACTATTACTAGTATTACTCAGGGGAAAGCTAGTATTCCATTATTAAATAACAGATTGAGTACTAATAATCTTAGTAGTACCAATAATAACCTTGGTACTACAAGCATTGCCAATTTTGATTCTAATAATCGACGAGCACCTCCACCACCTCCATTACAACATTTAAAAAGGCGTAATAATACTAGTCAAACTTCTATCAATTCAATTAATACTATGAATCATAATTATCCTATCTCTACTGATAGTACTACTCATTCAAGAATATCTTTACAACCAAGTTTATCAATGAAATCTTCTTCATATTCAATGCATGGTACGGGAATAACATCTAATAATCCTCAAGATTCTTCTTCTCGTCAATCTCGGCAATCAACATTTATAAATATTCATCCGCATAATACAAGAAGTTCATTTATTCAACAAGCACAAACTTATCAACAATCCCACCAAACACCTTCTATACCTTCTATACCTTCTCGACCTTCTTCTCGTTCTTCTTCTATTTATGATTCTAATTCACAAACACCTAATATAACAACTCCAACGCAGAAAAAGAGAACAAGCAGAATTTCTTCATGGATGAAAAGATCAAGTATTACCCAAGTTCTTAATCAACAAAATCATCGCCCTGTCATTTCATCACCTGTTTTGGAATTTTCTACGTCCGATTTAGTTCCTGATTATCAGTATTCTACTGTTTTAGAACATCAACAACGACAATTATTACAACATCAATCTCAAGAATTTTATCAAATCCATCCTGATAGAAGATCATCTAGAGGTGCTATTTCTCCTTCATTAGATAATCTTAGAGATCCTGGTTATAATAGAAGTTCTTTATCTCATAGTCGAAATTCTTTAATAGGTGGTACTTCTCAATTTACACCTTTGGAGCCTGTTGGTTCATTAGGATCATCATTCGGTTCTCTTGGAATAAGAAGTTCTTCATCAACAACTCCAACTACTACTGATGCTCCAACTCTACAACAAATTGTTAACAATGAACTTCATAATGAACTTTATCATCCCCAACAAAATGATCATCTTAATAATAATAGTAATAATGACGAACTAATTAATGACAACAATGACAATAATAATAATAATAATAATAATAATAGATTTCCTCCTTCACCTGCAATGTCAATATCACCAATGACCCGACAAGTCACTACTCCAATTACTCCTACCGATTCAGAAGAGGTTAAAGAACTTCGTATGAAATTAAAAGAATCTGATGATCGGCGACGAAATATTATGGTCGAATACCAGAAAAAATTGGATTCTGAACGTAAACGTACTCTTGAATTACAAAAGCGTATTGAACAGTTAAAATCTGAAAAACCAGTAGTTGAACCTAAATCTCGCATTAAAATGATTGAAACCCAACGTGATGCTTTACGTATTGCACTGAATCAACTCCGTGAAGCAAAAGAATTGGAAATAACTGAATATCGTTCTCGTCTAGATAAACTTGCAAGACCAACATCTTTTTCTCCAATTTCTTTAGTGTCAGCAGAATCATCTGGTTTAGTTGGTAGAAATAGTAATGATAGTTCTACTTCGCCTAGTTTATCTGATGATACGAAAGATATTAGCAGGCCGTCATCTTCAAAATCAAAACAGTCTTCTCTATCAAATGATAGTCCACAGCTTCCTCCTGTTATGAGATGCGGAATAACTCCTTTACTCCCAATTGGTCGTCCAGTATATGTTGGGCAGAAAGTGGTCAAAATGTCTAACAATAAAGAAACAAACAACAAGAGTATGATGGTATAAATGATTATGATTTATTTAAGTTTATTATTACGATTGGGTACACTGTAATTTAATATCAAGGCCATAATATCTTAGCCGATTAATAATGAAACGCTTTTTTCTTTGCTGTCACGCAACCGAGTGGAAGCAGACGAAGAGCCAGGGCGGAGTCCCAATGGCCAGAATCAATTCTGCTTCCAGCGCTAGATCCAAGAATTCGAGCGTGGAAGCAGGAGCCTTGCTCGAGTCTGAGGCAAAGTAGGAGACACAGTCCTAGTCGCGTTGAAGGTGCCCTGGCGCAAGGACCTTAACCTGGCTGCCCTTAACTGATCAATTTCAACGATCAGACTGGTCGCAAGTGAAGAAGGTCATTTTAGACTACCTGTTTTATTGCCTCGAGGACACCTGTTTAGGCTATGCCCAGTCATCGATAGGAGATTCAAATGAATGTGAGATTAATTCAACTAACTGAATATTATGTATGATAAATGAAAAAAAATCATGACAAAAACAGATGTATGTATATACGTAAAAATCGTTAAAAAATGTGCGAAAAAAAAATAACAGTCTATGCTAAAAAAAATTTTAGGCTTCATGATTTTTAAACACCGGTCGTATCAAGAAGTACACGAACATTTTGCTTTGCTCTACTAACACTCCAAATAGGTATTAAACCTACACATGCAACAACCGCTTCAAAAATTAAAGCTCGTCTCATATTTCCAGGTGGATTTCCTTCATCAGCTGGATATTTAAGGGCATTCATAATAATAATAAAAATAGCACCAAATAATTGACCTCCAGCCCATAATAATGAAGATGAAACAGCTGGATCAGCAGGGGAAGTCTGTTCCTGAGTCCATTCAAGAAAAATAGGTAAAAGAGAAAATGATGTAGCACCAAGAATAGCACATACAAGATATGGACCAATAAGTTGTTGAGATTTCGTGGCCATGAAAATAGCAGCAATGTAAGCAGCAGAAATAAGCGGGGCTTGAACAATAATGATTTTTGTAAATATATGAGTTTTATCGACTAATGGTGAAGTTATAGCAGCAAAGAAAATACCACAAAAAATAAGAATAGCACCAGCAATACCAGCTTCATTAGAACTGTATCCATAAGGTTCGAGAATTTGATTAATATAAGTACTGAAAGCATTGAAAAATCCGACATAGACTGAGAACATAGTTAAAACAGAAATAAAACTAGGGCTCTTCAATAGAGATTTCAGCGAATCTTTAACCGATAATTTAACAATTTCAGAAGATGGACAAGGAGGTAATTTAGGAGTAATTGGAACAAAAAAACTTAGAGCACCACAACCAGTTGTAACAGCGGCAGTGACTAAAATGAATAATGGTAATTGTGAAGTTTCAGTTACAATAGTAGGTCCAACTAATTGAGCAATAGCTCCACCAAGAGGATTAGATAAAGAAGCAATAGCATTAGCAGAAACTCGTGAAGATGAAGTAAACCAAATATCAGTATAATAAGCAGGAGAACTTAAAGCAAAAGGTTGAGCGAAACCAATTAGAATTTGTCCAAACATAAGAACACCAAAATTATTAGATTTAACACCAGCATATCTAATCCAATTACCAATAACAGCCAATAGACTACCAAGAATTAAAGCATATCGAATATTATATTTGGTTAAAATATGCCAAACTAAAGGGGAAATGACAATATAAGCAAAAAGGATAACGGTTGATAACCAGTTAACAGGAGCTTGAGTTTTAAGATTAAAATAATCAGCAGTATAAGTAGAAATAGCAGCAAATGATAACCAACCCCAAGAAGTACAAATATTTAAAAGTGATAAAGCTACTATGCCAATCCACCTTCTTTTATATACTTTATATTGATGTTGTGGGTGTACTACAGCAATATCATCACTATCATTACCATGGATATTATTCATTTCATTGATAGCGATATTTGGAGTTTTGTCATTTGAAGGATCTGTCGTTCTTCCTAAATTATCATTTGACTTAAACGATTGCGAACTATGAGTTTGATCTTCTGATATTTCTGAGGATTTTTCTGACATGTCTACGGCGAAGAAGGAAAATATATCAAGATATGTCTGGAATTTGGTTGGATATAAAAGAATATCAGCCGATTTTTGTGCGAAAGATAAAAAAATAGAGAAATATAGAGATATCGAGATAGAACAGTTGAATCGAATTCTTTTTGAAATATGATTACTTATTAAATCTAATTAAATAGATCATTAAGAAAAGAAATCAGGTCGCTTCAAAATCAGTTCTATTATACTTTTAAACCGTTGGGAAACGAAATTTTAAACACAGACAAAACCTTCTAACGTTATTTGGAACTCTGACAAAAAAAGTTACTAGTTCTCAGTCAAAAGTATGGATTATCTGATATATAAATATCGTGATAGCAAAAATTACTGAAGATAAAAAAAGATAGAAGAGATAGAAGAGATATATATCTGGCTAGATCAACTCAAAAAATAGATATAAACAGGTTACCTACGTAATAATAAATCCTAGCAATGAAATGCTCCTCCTCTCCTCCCTGTCTCCTCTCATCTGTATCTCCTCTCCCATTTATCTCCTCGGCCTCCTATTCTTCTCCTCTTCTGTCTGCTTGTCCCTTCCGGCCTTACGAAGTTCTACTCCTCTCCCTCCTCCTCAGACAAAATTGTTTTCATTCCGCATAAACTGAACGGAGTAAAAAAAGTGCCTGCGTGTCTGAGCTCAGAATGGGCAAGCATGTAGCCAATTATTTTTTAAGTTAATCTAAAAAGAAACTATTTTGGATGCATAAATTTCCTAAATAGTTCAACAACGCATTGTGCATTAGGGGCTAGAGAGGTAGGGATTGTCTCTTTCAACAAAAAGGCGCCAAATCGCCTAAAATATTATGCAGCTACAATTTGGTAGTGCTAGTAAACCCCACGTAACCGCCCTCGACCGGTCGCTAACCGCAACGGCTTTCACTTTTGAAATCTGATCTGAAATCTGGAATTATAGATACCCGTCCCCTGGAGTCTGTGCCAAGTTTGTTTCTGGCTATGCTTCTGGTGGTGTTAGCACCCCAGACTAACTCTCGAGACATCAGATCTGCCTTTCTGTGTGGAAATGCTTTGGCAGATGATGGGGAGGGAGTGGGAGAGCGCGCTGGGAAGGGGGATATTTAAGGATTAATGGGGGTAAAATGGAGCTAAGATTACAGATACAAAATATTACCTGTAGTACATGTATGTTCTGCTTATCTTCAGCCAGTGACTTCTAATCTAATCAAAAATTGGGAAACTAGTTTGGAAGATTTAGAGCGTAAAAGTCGGGCGCTGTCGGGAATGTGACACTTGTTAAAAGGTTAAATCATTGTGAAGGAAAAATGATTTGACATCACTGGATGAAGGCTAGTTGTACCTCTGGACGCTTGGGATCGCTGCTAGACCCAGATTCTGAAGCCTAACTCCGGTTTTTTTTACTGTCAATCTCTCCTTACCACTATGGTTTGATTTCACTGAGATAACTTGTTAAGTTTTCACAGGATAGCGAGAGTCCTAGCCATGTATGTAACAGTTGGCTACGGCCAACGGTTTCCTTGTTTGTATGCGGCTTTCTGCAGCCAGCCGCTGCTCGAGCTTCGATCGATATCGTCGTCGATCGAATCATCGTTTACCTCCTCACCTTTTTGAGGGCTGAAAGATCTGATTCACGTGCATGTAGATAAGCTAATTAACAAGTTAACAGGGTTAATAAAATTCGATGTACCGAGCTGCAGATGCCGAAACAATGGTACAGTACCGCTTGCTACCTGTTGAATAATCAGTTTTGAGGACTAAAGACGTATTCTGTCTACACTACCACGAGAATTCATGAAAGCATTTCAACCGATTATGCCTCCTCAACTGACTGATCCCTCGTTGTATCTCAAGAACTGCTCATCTCGAGGTTACCACGAGTCTAAGCTCCAGCGACCCAACGGCGCCGATCAACGAGGCATGCGGCAGAGTCTTTCGAAACAGAGCACAGACCGCCAGATATGCACGCATGCACGACAACGAAAGATCCCGTGGCAGAGAGTTAACCGAGTTAACCTTAAAAATTTACTCCAGTGCATGATCCACAGCCATTTTTGCCTTTTCTGCAACTTAGTCTCCCCATCTACCGACTCTCTCGCCGTTACTTAGATCTAGGATGAAACAACTTTAACCGATGCGACAAACCAAATTTTCGGTTTTCCTATCGTTACTGTTACATAGTTTTTCCCCGTTGATCTCTGATAAAATTAGGAGAAACCCCTGCTGGTTGAGAAATAATAAAAATATGGTCCAATAATAAATATATTTTCATATTGTCTTCTGACTCGTCGAAATCAAAATTTTATTTGACTCAAATTACATTGAGCACTACACCCGCCCCTTTTTTCTTTCAGGATTCTTGCCAGTGCATGTATGCGTTAAGGATCTTCATGTCCTTCCCCTTTAACGTTAACACAAAAGGCGAGTCGTCTAATTTGTCTGCGTCTCCCAATATTGGAATAACTAGATTTAAGGTAACGGTTAACTTGACTTTAATTTGCATGTACGTAGAATGGATAATTTTCATGAACAAACTCATACTTCTTCTCCCTTGTGCCTCCGATACCGCTCAGGTTAAGTTTTAAAATTTCTCGAATGAAGCGAGAGCAAGGCATATACACATATGGCTCTTCGTTTTTGTCCTTCATTTGTCCCAGATCGTGCTCTGCCATTACATAGGACGACATAGTAATAATTTTCCTGAACTAATGATGCAATAAATTTTCTAGTCCTTTTACTATCAATAAGTTAACTGTCACTCACCCGGAGTCTGGTCACCAGAGTTTTTTCTAGATTACAGTACATTACACAATGTAGGCCTATATAGAATCCTTCATAATTAACTCAGATTATTATCAACCGACATGCATGCTACACTTTCACATTTCATTATCGAAGTAGATCTCTCGGCCTGTCTTCGGCACATACCCTTTAACTCCCACGACGCTGCTGAAGGGTATCTGGTGAAGATTTAATCCGAGTTTAAGCCGAGCGAAGCGAGCAGCGGGTCCTGGGGAGCTAGCTAGTTAGTGAGGCAGACATGGGACTGAGGATGGGGGGTTTTGACACAGAGCTACAGAAAATAGTCCCTATTCGCTGGTTTCCACACACCACAGGAGATCTGACACGATGTCAGCTATCAAATGATTGAGTGAATGATCTTGTGTGAACTGTGAGATATAAGTTACAATGGACGCAGCCGGAATAAAAAAAGTGGGTCGTCATGCAGTACGTATTCCCGTCCTAACAGCGAAAAGGGGGTCGAAAAGATCGTTAACTAACATTAACTTTAACATTAACGTTAACAGTTAAGTTAATGCTAACGTTATACATGTACAGTAGTGAGATGTGTAGAGATCATCATCTGTATTACGAACCACTTTCTCTTTATCTCACAAGAACCATGAACCATATCTTAATGCATATATCAAAGATAATACGTAAGTATCATCATGATTTAGGGAGGCAGCAGCCGGTGAGGCAATCAACAAACCATTGACAAACCTTAACCTAAAATATGAGTCTGTCTAATCAAATTGGCGGGATTTCCTATGCGGGACTACATAATACTACGGCTTAGGACATCGTAACTGGCAATTAAGCTGATTGGAAATGAAGCCTGCGCGATATATGAAGTTAATGAGTTGTTGGCATAGTCAACTACTATCTCTTTCTATGACAGACTTCGATGGGTCGGTAATCGTGGGGAAAGGTTTCAGTACTACACCGTTGATCGTGAGAGGTTCTCAGTTTTCCTCCGATAATTCTAGTAAAGATGACAAAGAACAGATAAGGATGCAAAATCCACGTCCAGTGAGTGCCGAGCTCCGGATGCGTGCAGAATGATATCTGCCAAGCCCGACCTTGACCGGTTTGAAAACTGAAAGCTTGTTTAATAGATTGTAATAGTGGTAGTTCAACAGTTTCATCGTTTATGCTTCCGGCGGATGGTATCAGAGCCAATGAATCCAAACAGAAGACAACTAATGTCACAACTTTATTCAGCCGTGCGGCTCGTTGTCGATGGATCGATCTTTTAACTAAATCGAAACATCTTTGCCTGCATTAGTTTATCTAACCGTTTCAGGAACTTTGGTATTTTTTCAGCCTAGTAGTGGAGCTGTCCAGACTTGTCAGAAAGATACCGTCAGAACATTAAGCAATTCCGATGGACAAATAATGTTATTATTGAATGGAATCATCATTATCATAAATCATTAAACTCATTTACATATATAATGAATTTTATATAGTTGCCTTATTACTAATATTAATTTCTCGTTTCTCCAATTTCTGGGCATAGCTATCACTTTGTTTTATACGATCAACATATGATGTATACTCAGCATACCGAGCTTCTCTCTCAGCATTGAATTTACCTTTCATTATCAAATACCTAGCCTTCCATAATTTAGACGAACCAGTTTCCTGTCTAGCCTCATCATCACTACCGCTACTACTGCTGCTACTATTTGTCAACTGCTTTCGTTCTTCATCCAATTCGGAAAATCGATTATTAATAACTGTCAAAACTTCGGACATGAGTTTTTCCATAGAAACATATTTACTCCTACTTCTATCGCTATTGATATTATCAAGACTATCAGATATTTTTGCCACCTCTTCATCGCTCAATAAACCCGATGCTTGTTTGAAAAAATTCTGCATAAGACGATATGATGCTTCACGAGATTCTTGTACTTTGTTTTCAAGGAATTTAATCTTATCACTATCAATCTTCTTCTCACGAACGAGCTGATCGATCTGTGACTGTAAAGACAACATTCTTTGATAATTTTCTTCTCTAAAAGCTTGCAGTCCTGCGGCAAGTGGTCCAGTGCCACTTCCTTTTGTTCCACCATTTCGATTATTGTTTAACTTTGATTCCATTTGTTCGCAACGAAGCCGTTCATATACCAATGAATCCTCTAATCTCTGAATTTTTTTCGATAGACCATCATTATCACGTTGAGCATGATCAATCTGCTGTTCAGCATTACTCAGCTTAAAAGTAAGATCTTGTTTTTCTATATGAATCTTGTTTTTCTCAGACATAACCTCATTTACATGTTGCTGTTCGTTGGTAACAATCAAATTAACTTCATCCAGTTTCCGAGTTATATCTCGAATTTTTGTTTCAAGATCCATATTGATTTGTGTTTTCTTGGCTAATTCTCGACATAATTCGGCTTTTTCTAACTGACTATTATTAAGATTCGAATTCAATGAATCTACCTGGTCTTTTAGAGGTTGATTAGCTTCTTGAAGATTTGATATCTGTTCCTTATTGCCAAGAATTTGTTTGTCAAGTTGTTGAGTGTATTCTGAGCTTTTAGATACTGATACTTCCAAACTAGATATGAGATCTTTTTTAGCACTCAATTCCTGTTTATTTAGTTGGATTTGAAGTTTAAGTTTTGAGACTGATTGTTCTAAAGCTTCCATCAATTCTTTATTTTCTATCATTTCTTTAGTTCCTAGTTCATTATCATTTTTCAACTCGGTGATAGTAGCATTCAGAGATAGAATGATTTGTTTCTGATCAGAAATCTGAGCTTCTTTATTCTCAAGTTCGTTTGACAACTCATCCATATGAGAAGATAACTTTTCAATATCAGAGACAGTTTCAAAAGCGTTATTAATAAACTAGAAATGTTAGCAGACACAAAAAATGGAACCAGATCGACCAGGGTGGAGCAGAGATATACTTACATCAATCACTGAATGTAAATCGGCCTTTTCATCGTAATTTTTCCTTACACTAAGTAAAATTCCGTCGGTCACCTCCTTCAATTCATCCCGTTGTTGACTGATCCTTCTCAATTCAGCTGCTAATACTGAGTTATGATCTTGTAGGGAGTTAACTTCCGTTGTATGTTTCTGATCAGCACTCTGAAGGAAAATATCTCGTCTCCTCACTTGTTCCTGTAATTGCAATATTTGGGTTCGGGAATCAAGTTTTGTCTTATTTAAGTCACTCAATGCCGCCTCTACTTCATGAACAGATTCAAGAAGTTTAGCTTCAGATTCTCGCAGATCAACTTTAAGATTAGATTGATAATCTAACAGATCATCAATTGAAAGACCAATCTGTCTTAAAAATTCATGAATAATATCTTCCACATTCTCATAGTCATAGGCAACTGCTATTCTGGAAGAACCTCCAGGTAAACCTCTTAAAATCTGCTCAAGCCGACAAAATATTGAGTCAAAGCTATCTGGTGAATAATAAGGAGGATTAACAGAATTAACAATGGGACCAGAAGGATCAATAGGAGGAGTATGGGTCAAATAAGGGTCTTTGCAATCTCGCATAGCCTGACGAATGGAATTATTTTCGGTAGTTAAAGACTCAATAAACCTTTTCATTGGAGGAGAAGTTACTGGTTCACGTTGAAATCTCCCATGAGAGTTAGTAGTATTATGATAATTATAGGGAGCAGGAGCAGAACGAATTACAGATGGTGCCGACTGTGACGTTGATTCAATGTAATCTACTTGATCAGCTAATTCATTATTTGCTTGATTTAACAGTTCATTCTTATGAATAAGATGCTCAATATATCTTTCTAGGTCGTTTGGATTCTGATAATTATTGCTGCTATGACTTTCATGGAAGTCATCATCGTCGTATTCATCGGCAGCTGTATCCCGGCGGCTATTATGATGACTAAAATCATTATCAGTGTCAGTATAGAAGTGTTGTTTATCGTAATTACTGTTGTTATCACTTAAATCTTCCTTATCAGATGCCAGCATCTGGTTTTTTAAGAGCTGATTTTCTTTTTGTGTGGAAATGAGACGAGCCATTGTATGGGCTATTTGTTTCTTTAGCTCAGCATTTCCAGTGTCATCATTTGTAGAATAGCCTTCTTCTAACAATACGATTTTTAATTTTAACTCGAAAATCTCATTTTCGAGTGTACTTATCGTTCTTGCTTCATGAACACCAAATTCAGAATTTATTTTTTTGGCAGGATTCTTCTTGCTGCTAGAATCGAATTGTTTTAGATCATAGTCCAATAATGCTGATGGCACAGGAGAAAGATGTTTAGTTTTATCGTACTCATCTGAATCGGGTTGTTCGACGTTTGTAGTGGCACTACTACTAATTCTACTAGAATCATTAGTTTGAGGGATATCAAAGTTGTGACTATCTTTGTTATAATAATTATTATCTGCTGTTCCATCTGATTTCCTCACAATTACGCTTCCATTAATATCTATACTACCAGATGATGATGATGATGATGATGATGATGATATTGAATTTTTTTTGTTGTTGTTTTCAGACGCTTCATTACTGTTATTGGAATTTATCTTATCATCTTTCACGTTGGTGGTTTCCAATATGGAATTTTCAACTTTGATACTAGGTGTTATTGAACGCCTGGCTTTGGTAAAAACTTCGTATATACCACTCAAATCTGAGGATAGAGTGTCATTGGGACTATAATCTGACATGATAATAGAAAAAAACGCTGACAAGTATCAATAGCAGTCCGTGCTAGTCAAGATCTTGATGTAATCAAAGATATTATAAAATAAAGATAAAACTCGATGATGATAGTAGTACTGTTCAACAATGAATGACATATGTCAGTAAATAAAAATATAGTATAATGTTGTTGTCTCCCGTAATAACTCGCGTTATTTTTCTTTAGCTTCGAGTTAATTATATAACCACCCACCTGGATAAAGGCAAAAGCTACTAATCCAGAATCGAGTTAATAAAATTGAAACTATAAAACTTTACTCCTATTCTTCTCTTAGCGGTTTTATTTTGCTCTCCAGCCAATAGAGAAGATCGACAAAGCCAAAGTCAACTTCAACTTCAATGTTCAGTTCAATATTAATTTTAAGTTAAGTCCAAGTCTTAAATCCAATTCGATTCGAATTCAGTCCAGTTCAACTTCAATCTCACTCTCAATCTCAATCTCAAGTCAAATCAAGTCAAGTCCAGTTCGAGTCAAGTTTGAGTCAATATCAAGTCAAGTTTGAGTCAATATCAAGTCAAGTTTGAGTCAATATCAAGTCAAGTTTGAGTCAATATCAAGTCAAGTTTGAGTCAATATCAAGTCAAGTTTGAGTCAATATCATGTCAATAAGTCAAGTCAATATCATGTCAATAAGTCAAGTCAATATCATGTCAAGTGTTTTGTTTAGGCTCGAAAGGGTAAGTAAAAAAATGGCCGGCCAGTAACGCGCTGATCGACTGGGATGCACGAGCGCGCGCCCAACTGTGCGGCTGCAATAACGTTGTTACGTTTGGTCATAGATTGTTGTTAATCGATATCTCCAGTCTAAGATCTAGGGTACATACAATCTGTGGTACTCGTAAATAGAGCAGTCACCCACCGACTTCAGAATCTGGAATAATCGGACACAATAGATAAATATAATTAAATCAATTAAATAAAGGTATCTAATTATAACAAGACTCGGAGTATCCTGAAATATAGAATGTATATTCGCAAGGGGTATTGAGATTAGGGCAAAAGGGCAAAACTCGGAATCCACGACGTTACGTATGGCTCCGCCCCTCTGAACATCTCAACATCTCAACATCTCCTGACGTCCAGCTCGCCTCACAGAGATCCAGAATTGTTGTATATAGTTAGTTGTCATACTGGTTGTATAATTCTGAATCAGAACAGACGATGTCACAGTTCTAATTATATAAACAATAAAATTTTGGCAATCTGCTATGAAACGGCCGCTATCTCCGCTTTGTAGGCTTCAATATCAAGACGGAACAGGTTGTATTGTGCCAACAGACAGTTCCAACAACCGTCTCTCTCTCATAGACACCGCAACTATCCCGAGGTTTGACATACTTAGCCGGCTTAAACCACCCGTAAAGTCCGCTGTCCAGTGTCCTATGGTAGGTTCTGATATCTCCGTCACGATTTGGAAACGAGAGAGGTAGAGACGGGAGACAAGGGGCCCGGATGTTAAAAGAGAGCAATATTTGCATGGCGGAGATAAAATAAAATGTTGATGACATTTGTCGTCGGATCAACTAACATTAAGGAATATACCCTTTATAGGAGATAATGTGATAAACAAGGGGTTTAACCTGTTTTGGAAGAAGGAAAACTAACTCCGATAAATTTGCGCGGCGTAACGTTATTTGACTGTGTTCAACTCTGATTGTGTGGTTAACGTCCAAGTTTACATATAGCATATGATATATCAGGTCTCGTACATTGCTAGATAAAGCAGAACTCCAATTGCCCGTCTATACTCTGTAGGGTCGTGTAACTTCTGTTCTGCATCATCTCCCAAGTCCTCGCTATCATCCATTGGAAACCTGCGAGTTAACTTTTCCTTAACAAGATTCAACATACTTTCACTTGACCCAATAACCAACAAATCATCAACATATAGTCCAATGAACACTTCATTGTTTCCTTTGCGAAGATGATACACACATTCATCACCAACAGTGCTAACGAAACCAAGTTCCCGAAGACAATCATTCATAGCTTTATTCCAGCATCTTGGCGCTGGCTTCAGACCATACAGACTTTTCTTCAAACAACATTCTAAGGTTGGATCCTGCTCATAACCCACTGGTTGTTGCATAAAAGCTCTTCTGATATGAATATGTCTTCTTAGATTTTTCCACGCCCCACCTTCAGACACATTGATGGCTGGCATACAATCCACAAACAATTCGATGATGTTCTCAGTGGATCGGATAAGCTGATACTCCGTTATCCACAACACTTCCCCTCACTGAGAATCACTACCATCGTTAACATCTTACTGATCCACATTGACTCTTCAATTGTATCAGTAAGAGCAACTTCAACTTAGATCTATCTTCACTGCATATTCCGGATAAACGATGAATCTGGATCACCGAAATTCGTATAAAAGGCCTTCTTATGGAGTCTTATCTGAAGAATCCATTCATTATATTCACCCGAATTATTTCAATCTCATTGTCTTCTAACTCTTTTTCCCAATCGCTCTACTATCATAGCATAGTTTCCAGACGTTAATGTTTAGAGACTTAACTGATTTGAACGAAATTACATAATTTGCGCCATTTGAAAAACATGGTTATTGGCAATGATAACATTAACGAACTAATAAAAAATATAACCAAACAAAACATTCGTACTCCAACTTCATCAAGAAGTAAAGTTGCAACGAAATAACCAGCTGCCAACGATCCTACCACTGAAGTAGACCAATCTCCATCTCTTACTATTACTTAATTCAATGCTGATTGAAAAGTGTTGAAGAATCCAGCACCTGATAAAACTTGTTTAGTCCCTATTCCAACCGAATGTCTTGAATGAGTAGTAAACCATAATACTAAGAATCACAATGGTGTGAAAAGTCCTGCATGGCATATAATTTGTTTTCTGGTTCCAATTTACAATGTCCTATGCCCTATTCACAACAATATTTATAATTGTACCAGGAAAAATGCCTGAAAGGTGACAAACATTGAATAAGGCAGCTTTGGCATTGCTCCGTCCATAGATTTTCTCAATCATTAATGGCATACAATACATTACTCCAAATGATGTTCGCCATTAAATGAGTACTAAGGAGTTTATAAGGTCTTGATAAGTACTGCTCAAGACTTGGAATTCTACCATTGATATCTTGTTGTGTGAGAATGTTAACTATAGATGAAGATGAAGAACAACAGCAAGAACAGGGAAATTGATTGTTCATTTTCTCTAGTAACTCTAGTAACTCTCTTTTGGTTCGTTCAATTAATTGTGGAACAGACGATTTTTGTATGCTAATCCAGATGTCAAAAGCATATGTCCACCTACAACCAAGAAAAGATTATGATAGCCTTTTAATGTACGTCTTCTCTTCTTCCAACATCAAACATATCCTTTAATGCCCCTCAGCTGCTGATGATACAAAACACCCTCTGACAAATCTCATCAGAAGC
This sequence comes from Sugiyamaella castrensis, assembly GCA_030583505.1. Taxonomy (NCBI): domain Eukaryota; kingdom Fungi; phylum Ascomycota; class Dipodascomycetes; order Dipodascales; family Trichomonascaceae; genus Sugiyamaella; species Sugiyamaella castrensis. The sequence goes on along the minus strand of JAJMIF010000029.1, from coordinate 142,467 downwards.
ATTATACCGTGATTTTTAGCAGGAAATGATAAAACACAAACAGCTCCTGCTACACTTTCTTTTGGTCATATTTCTCAGTCGAAAACCAAAGCATGTTGGGGATTTATTCCACACTTGATACTTGAATACCAACAGATGTCATAGCGTACAGAATAACAATTATTGCTCGTTTTCTCTTACTCCATTGGAGAAGATGACAATGCCTATTGAAACCCAAAATGATGAGTTATTTTTATCGACAAAAATGAGTTTCATGTATCCTGAAACGGGTTAATGTCGATTATCGCCTAAAGAAAAAGAGGAAGAATATTCTGAAAACTATATCGGTTGTTCGACAATATGTGATTGAAGTTGTAGGATTTGCTCGGCGACGAAGAAGAACTCGCAGGTCCTTCTGATGCTAATATGGAATAAGTAGGCAACCTTGGTAGTGAAAAACCGTCGGCGTTAAATTGAAAGTCTTCTGAGAAGCTTTCCATCTCCATTGATTAACAATAGAGTTTATTGAATAAGAATATGAAATTTTGAGATAATTGTTAGGACTTATTATTCTGTTTAAAACACATTCGCATTGAGTTAGAACTGTGATCTGACTCGAAATCTATAGCATTTGTAAAGTAGAATTGTGGGGAACAAGATTGAAATTAAGCCAAATTATGTTATAAGAATCAACGAAGTGGAGGCTAGTACAAGCTTGTATAATGAATTCCCATAGATCAAGTTAAGGAATCTACTGGATGTTTGAAACGTTTCCCAGATAAACCCAAGCAAAAAAATCCCATCTTCGTCAGAGAACAATATCATTAAATTATTTCATATTATTAACAAATGCTCTGGTTAATTTAATAATTATAGATCTGATAATATTTTTTTTTTCTTTGTAAAAAAAAAAATTTGAACTATGGTAATCTATCTTGCATTTATCTGAATCCAGTGATAGCAAAGCTACAACTGTTATCTCAACCGAGTCGGGATTCACTAGATTTCTTTTAATCATGCTAAAATCCAAAATCATTTATTATAACATGCTATATTTTGCTTTTTGAAAAGAAAAGAAAACAAAACTCTTTACTTTGTTCCTCTATTTACGTTATATAAATTTTTATTTGGTAACATGAACAAGAGCCTCAAGAACCTCGAGTTCAATCTTGGCCTCATTGGCAATATCCTCGTCTGAAGAATTTGAATTCTTTTGGGCCTCGGCCAATAAAGATCGAACAGTCTAAATGTTAGCAAAAAGAATTCAACTCTGACAATTATGTACCTGCGGCGGCTGGGAGAGGTCAAACATATTTGTCAATGTATTTAATCTGTCGGGTATATAGAGACAAATCACCACCACTCACCTCAAGAGAAAAGTCTTCTAAAGGAAAAGCTTCAACTGCATTAATAGCAAGAGAAGAGCCCTCACTGACAGTCGCAAAGCCTCCAGAAACAAAGAATTGTTTGGTACCATTGCTATCAATGACTTCAATAACACCAGGACGAAGTTGTTGAATGATAGGAACGTGACCGGCAAGAACACCAATATCACCAGCAGTAGTTGGTAAATTCACTTGGATGCTAATAAAATCGTTAGATAACTCATTGCCCAATTAATTGGAGTGTTAAGTAATCACAATTCATGACAATAACCTTCCTCATCCTTGACCCTGGGTGTCGCCCAGACCCCACTGACTCGCTTCGCTCGGATCAAATCCATATAAATAGGGAGTCGAGACCTCTCCCCGAGCGGTCGGACGCAGACCAGGGTGAATCCATTTCAACCGTCACCTCTTCTACGACCGGCGGTTGAGATCTACTGTTACTAATAATATCGAGGTAGAATCATGATTAGAAACGCTAGATATGTTTCAATGCTATATCGCCCTGGTTCTCCAAATTTCATTTCTCTTGTTCTTGTTTACGAATTCAGATCGTCTTGTAGGTCATTTCTTCATTTCTTCATTTTTTCATTTCTTCATTTCTTTCACTTACGCTTCAGCATTCTCATACAAAGTCTATAAATAATTAGTATAAAAATCAATAAACAAATTCAATACCAATCAATGTGTCAAATACTTACAGCACGAGGAAGAGCCAATGATAACTTGACTTTATCAGCTGCTACTGCCTCAGCATACCCTCTTGAGAAAACACGGGAAACCGGCCGAGTAGAACGGGCAATAGAACGAGCAAAAAAGGACATTTTGTGAGATTACAATTCTTTTCTGATTCTGTTTTAATTACAAAAGTCCAAATTCTGATCACTAGAAATATAATATATATCTGGATTCGAGGAAGGCTCCCTTCAAAATTCAACTTCGTGAACCTGAAAATCTAAGTAGGGTGACCCTGTAAATTTACCAGCAGGCGGCTTTTGATTGGGTAGAGCTAAACATAAGCTCGATCGAAAAATATATTACATTCTCGAGGTTAATGAAGTTTTAGATTGAGGTTAGGGCAGATAAGCTCTTAACTTGGTTGCGGTCTTCTCTCTCTGTTATGCCTCCGGCGGCTGGGGCGAAGGCCCAAGAAGGCCCAAGAAAAGACCCTAGCTCGCGTCTCGGTTAAGTGGGTCTCGTCTCTTCCATAGTTTTCAGGTTTTAAGTGATCTTCTTCTCGTTCCAGTTTGACTTCGACAGCCGGCCGGCCGGCCAGCTACCTTGTCGGTCTCATTACAGCTGTAGTAATCTTTCTCGGCCCTAATCGATCTTTCACAGCCATACTACCTCTTATCGATTGATCCAGTAGAGTGACTATAGTACATCACGCTTCTTTCCTACACTATGTGGCACTCTGTATAAAGACTATATTATCCGTTGTAATAATATCCTTTGTAAATTTCTAACCCAGAGTGACAGGGATTGTTTAAGTTTTTTATTCTGTTCATCACAAAAACACTCATATTTGATCTTTCAATATTCTTAAATTGAGGTAAGTAACGTTAGTTATGACAAATACCATACTTAGCTTCTAGAAAGAAGGGCGGTAACTAATTGGAAGTGGAATGGAGTCTATTAGAACTCAGATAGGTATGTCAGATACACCCGTCAACGTCTGCCTCGATGCTCCAATTGCTGGAGGACTACCACTAATGGCAGAAGATTGATGTGAGAGTTACTCCACGCTGAAGATGTAGTTAACTTATTTCGAAGATGAGGATTATCTGGTAAGTCACAGTAACGTTCATAATATATTATTCTACTAATGCGACTGGACTACATCCGCTTCGGTGGCCCGAGCAATAACCGACTGATATTGATAAATGTCCCCACTACTAGTTTCTCCACACTATTCCATATCTCATTCCAATAATAACAAAATCAGATTAATTGTAAAGATGGAACTAGATACTAGATTACGAGGATCTGTCAAAACGGTATTGGTGTGTTGTGGAAATTTATTAGATTATCTCTATAATAATAGATCAGAAAAAGTGGTACCAAATCCCTCAGCGGCAATTCATATACCAATTGATCGTGAAATAAGACACTATCAAGCAATTCTTGATGAGGTTGATGTTGAGATTCAATTAAGTCAGCAAAGGATACGAAGATTAATAGAAAAGAAAAAACAGAGAATAGCAGAAGAAGCAGAACGTGCCCGACAAAGATCTGAAGAAGCAGCAAGGATTGCAAAGGCTAAAGCTGAGGCCGAAGTAGCTGCTAAGGCTAAGGCTGAAGCAGAAGCTGAGGCTGCCGCTAAAGCTAAACAAGAAGCTGAAGAGAAAGCAAAGGCTGAAATAGCTGCAGCTGCTTCTGCTGCCACTGCTAGCAAAGAAAAAGAGAATGTTAAAGAAGAAAAAGAATTAGAAGGAGATAATAAGATAACAGCTGATGGTGATGGATTTTCTAAAGAACAGGCAATGAATTTGACTTTGGATGATGATGAGATTGCGACTCTTGGAGATGTCATGGATGATGGAACTGATGATTTATTTGGAGAATCTACCCCATTTACAAATGATTTAATTGAAAATAACAAAGTTAATAATGCTTCTGATGGAACGGATGGAGCAAGTCAAAATCCATCAGATATTTTAGCTGATTTGACTGGTATGGGAGGAAATAATGATCCTGATAATAGTAATAGTAATAGTAATAATAACAACAATAATAATGACACATCAGGCGGTAATGATATCCAGCCAATTATGGGTGATGATTTGACAAATGTATTCGAAGGATCAGGAATGGGTAATTTCGAGAATGATTTAGTTGATCTTCTGAGTTCAGTTGAAAATGGAAATAATGTTCAGAATAATGGTCAAGGTGATGACGATGATATGGGAGGGCTATTTGGTGATGATTTTGATTTTATGATTCCTACAGGAGAGTAATAATGGTTTCTCAGTGCCAGATTGTGATTTGATGTCGTAACTAGCTCGAGATGGGCTTTGAACTCGTAGCTAGTTAGTGATTGAGATTTCTGATAGTTATATCTCGGTAGAGAGGTTTCTCTTGGTGGAGAGGTTTCTCTCAGTAGAGAGGTTTCTTTCAGTAGAGAGGTTTCTTCTCCTACCTGCGTCAAGTAGATTCCCAAGAACCTTTGGGTCAATGGTGCTGAAACTGCTGAGGATATTCCTCGTGTGCCCATATGTATTTGATATAGGATTAGAGAAGGTTTACCTTTTTAGCTATTTTTTACGATTTAATGATTTTATTATAATTATATTTTTAAGCAATTGATATATGAATTCTTCCCTGATACTTGACGTTTGGCCTCCGCCTCCGCCTTGACCTTTGACATTGGATTTGACCTTGATCTTCACCGGAAGAAGAATGATGGTTTGTTTTCTAGACCGCAGGTAGACCGCAGGTAGACCCAGGGACCACAATAATGACATGGCCTACTGGCGGTTGGAGGGCATGCCAAGTCCTTGACCTTGATCTTCGCCAGAGGCAGAACGACGGTTATGTTTTCTAGACCGTAGGTAGACCCAGGGACCACACATCTGCAGGGACTGGCATACTAAGTCCTTGAATCTAGTCTCCCTCCCGTAGCCCAGCTCGAGCGAAGGATCATGGGATGGTGATATAGAAAAAATATATTTAACTTTTTGTCTATGTACTTCATGCAAAATATGATCATAAATTCATTTCATTGTGATTCAATTGGAGTTTCAGTTTGTATGATATCATCACTTAATAATAATTTAGATTCTCCACTGGGATTATTATTGCTCTCCTCCGGTATAACCTCAATAACTGGCAAATCTATTGTTGATAATTCAGTACTTGCTGTCGTTGCAGGTATACTGTCAGTGGTATTTACAGAACATACATCATCAATCTTCTTTTTAGGCTCGAAAACAGTTTGATCTAACCGAACAACCATGACAGTCAAATTATCAGTACTAAACTTTTCTAAAGCATGATCTACTAACACTTGACTAGCTTCCTTAGGATCTTTAATATCACGAATAAGATTCACCGCAGCACTATCACTACAGACATCCCATAAACCATCACAAGCAATAATTAAAAACTCATCGTCTTTGTTAAGTTGCGTTTCAGTTGTATAAGGAGCGCCAGTGACAAGATCTTTCATATAAGTATCACCTAAAGACCTAGTAACTGCTAATATACCATTAACTCTATGATTCATCATGATTCCTCCACAATTAGTAATTCTTTGTGATTCACGAGGATCTGAACCTTTATGATCATAAGTAAGACGATAAGCTTTACCAGCACGACATAAAACCACTCTAGAATCGCCAACATTTGCAACGTAGAGCATTCGTCTACGATTTTTAGATAATGAATTTAATGATGTTGAAGAAGGAGAAGATGATTTCACAGAGGGTCGAATTAATTTAGATAATTTATTTGATGAAGATGCATTAGGAGATGATGCTAATAATGAAGATGATGAAGGCGTTCGTGATGATGGGGATAATAATGAAGATAATGAAGATGAAGATGATGTTGATGTTGATAATTTTTCTTTTTCCTTCTGTTGTTGTTGTTGTTGTTGCTGCTGTTGCTGCTGTTGTTCTTCTATGAGTCGATCTTCCCATCTAATCACTGCTACAGCAGCAGTACTACCACTATTACTCATATTCATTTTACCAACTTGACTATCAATTTCTAAAAAAGCCGAACTTAATGCATGAGCAGGAGTTAAATCGTTTCTAATTTTGTTACTATTTATACCAAATCGTTTCTGTTGTTTATGAAGTTCTCGATCATTACCCTTAATCCAAGCTTCTAATATAACATGCAATCTCTTCGAACAATATTCAGCACAAGAATATCCAGCGTGACCATCGAAAATAGCAAAATATCCACTATCTAAAACTTCACCAAAATTATAAATAGCAGTATGAGCATCTTCCATATTTCTACGGCATTTGCGATTTCTGTCTTCGGCTACTCCTACAACAAAGGAGCAAGCATCTGGTTGAAGGGCGGGGGTAGAGGCTTTTGCTAATGTAGTACTAACTCCAGCACCACTAGTGCTATCAGTCAATGAATTTGGAGAAGAAGATTCGGGGTTATGTTTCTTTTTTCTGTTGAAATATTTAAAGATATGTGAGGATGATGAAGTTGATGATGTAGATGTTGACATATTTATGAGTGTGCGGGGTAGACTCGAGAGGCGATGACTGGGTGGATTTGATGGAGATTCACGACGGTAGATTCAAATACTTGACTTGGGATTCTCAATAATCTAAGATATTCGAATAGTTCGTCGTTATTAGTATTGTTGTGAATTAATACTTCGGACTGATGAAGGTATAACGCGTTTTAAACCTTTACACCTCGTATATCAATATCTAACTGATGCCTCAACTAATAAATATATTCCGTAATCCCTTTAATTCCTTTAATTCCTTTAAAGTTTTAATATTAAATAATTAATAATTATCAAATAGATCGAAAATTCAAACACCAGAAAAAGTCCTTAAAAGGTTCGATTTAAAAAAAGTTGAAGAAAGAAAGAGAGAGAGAAAAAGAACACCAGAACGAGCAGATGTCGTCGATGTTATGTCGGGCTGCTAAAAAGTCGGGGATCCTGCTTTTATTATATAAGCTCTTAAATTTATTTAAACTGCGGCGTTTACTGCGGTGTAAACTAAGTTATTAATATGCACGTAATAGGGCAGTCAGTAAGGCGTCAAAAGGTTTTAAGCGGGGAGAATAACCGGATAACTGGAGAACTGGAGAACTGGAGAACTGGAGAACTGGAGTAAATGAATGGAGATTCAAATTCAACTGAAAATAAAATAAAATTTGAAATAAATCTGGTCAATAAGAGAGACAATAAATGAACGAGGGAGAAAAAAAATCCGATTAAAAACTCAAATGGAATAATTAATTGTGACTAGTAAGTTAACCGCCCCTCGTCCCTCACTTAGAGTTAGTTGAGTTGGTTGAGTTAAATATGGGGTGGTATTTATTTTATTAGGTTAAAACTCACGGGACTCCGTGCGGAGGAATGGAATGAGTCGGATCGGTGGTCAGGGTTGTGTTTTGTACACAGCCTAACCCGTGTTATTTTTGAGGCGCAAATATAACGTGCATAAGGACGGATGGCAGAAAATTAAATTATCCGACTTCGAAATCAGTGTGTACAGTACAATGGGTTTAATGTTTGAGCTTTTAACTTAACCCTGATGCGACAGAAACAGATACTGACGGTGTCGTTCTCTCGCTTCACCCGGGCTTGGCTATATAGACAATTGATCATATTTATTTACGTTATTATATCGGTTGATAATTAACGCGGAGATTTCATGTGCGAAAATCAGATCTCGATCAAGATCGCTCCCATGTTGACTAATAGTCTTGTAGGCAAATCAAATTTGTTCTTTAACGTCTGGGATACGCCCCAGCCGCCGGAGGCAACAAGATCTGTTAGCCAGCACAGCGAAACAGGCCTGGCGTGTGGAGGTGGTCGGCTGATCCGATAATTATTCTCTCTTGAATAGGCACTGCACGCTTGTCAAATCTTATTTCCTGATCAGTAATCAACTTTAATTTGATCGACCATCATCGTCAACTTCGGCTCCTTCGGAATTCTCCGGATTTTCCCATTGTTCTCCGAATTCACCCTTTTTTAGCCTCACAAAACAAATCTTCACTCAAATAGAGTTAGATCAGTAATTCGGATCGGTGAAAATATAAAAAATTCATTATTTAGATAAAATATAGATGAGCTAAGAAACCCCTAGAACCAGGGCAGAACGTAGGACCTTCATCTGACAATCATACTGGTTTTGAATTCTCGTTGTTTTAAAATTAGCAAATGCATTATACCATGCTATAAATACTGCTAAAATGCCAAACCTACTGCCTGGGAAGTGATAAACCATCCAAACTCGGATTTAAATCGTTTTGAACTTCAGACAGCTGGTTTATTATATTACTGCATACCACGCCAGATGTCTTAATCAGAAATAAAGGTTGGAATGTTCCATAGGGACCAAACACTGTCGTCTAACATTGTTCACCTCATATGAGTGGGGAACTCCCGTGCCTCCATCAAACTCCCAAATTTTCAGTTATCGTTCATGAGCTAGCGATATTTTATTTTCTTAGTCTTTTTTGCTCCGAAGTTCTGACTTTCTATGCAGCGCAGGGTCCTAGCTAATAACTTAGCCCCGGTTAACGTTAACTAACTATTAACGCGATGATTATGCAGCATATGATATGCACGAATATGTCGCCTGGCATCCACATAGAGACCTGAGTGAAGAACGATTAACGTTAAAGCTATAATGACCAGTTTTCAGAGGAGCTCACCAAAAATCTAGTGATAATCGAGATATTAAAAACGTACATAGGGAAGGAAGGGCCCATCACAACTGCCCGAATTAAAAGGCTTTTAGACAATTTGGAAAAGAGGGACTATTTATTCGAACCTGAGTCTTTTGTTTAGGACAAAGGCAACCGAGTTGGTAGGAGAATTTGTCGAGATCTGGAACCGTTAAGCCACGTGTAAATTTAACGTTATACGATGATAAATTTCATTCGGCAATTACTTTATCCCTCAAAAAAATGCTCATGGATGAGTGCTCTAACGTTGACGTAATACGAGAACTCAACCTCTGAAGACTACTGAAGTGGCTGAGTAATGTGCGCAATAAAAGTGCAGTCTACAGATGATACATGAAAATCCGTAACTCTGTTGCTGAGGTTGTTTCGTATAAGAAATTATGATGAGTTTGTGACGACTGTTTAGAACTGTTTAGAATGATTTGTGATCATGAAGCTTGCAAAACAATTTGTTGATGATAAGGTGGGGTAAGATGGAAAGACTGAAATGGTTTTAGTCAAGGTGTGAGAAAATGAAGTTATTGATTTACTATCAAAGACTTTTCAACAAACTCAAACCTCCATTAGATCACATAATAAGGGTGAATGGAGGAAATCTTGCTATGCTTGGTGGGGTAGCGAGGATCGATTCTGAAGTCGCGTTTAGAATCGACGAATTCTTTGGACTGAAACGAGAACTTTATTAAGGATATCCACGTCAACGAACAGAAGTTGAGCAAAATAATTTAAGAAAATTCTATTAGTAAGTAAATTTATTAGCAGATGTTAGATAAGTTCGGTTCTCCGCTCTCCCTAGTTGAGGTAGTAGAAATTAATCTAAGTTCTCCATCAGCCAAAGAGGGGGCTCTTGGGCGAAGCTAGGGATAGATGCCAACCACTTGTTGTTAAAATGTGTTTTACGCTTTATTAATATTATAAGATTTGATCTTGAACTTAAACTTAATCTCCACTGTTCCCGGCCATGCAAGGACCCTGTCGATCAGTACAGTATTTTACACTGAGCGAAGAACGTTAGCATTTTATCAAATTGACCAGTGATATTTGATTTGAGCCATATTAGATCTGATCTTTTGAGCAAAAATAGGAGTAGTAATATATATCGTTGTGATCTTCGAGCTCTAAACCATTCTATTATATTCACATCTAACTTACTATGACGGAAAATGTCTGAACAACCAAAAGAAACAAAAGAAACAAAACAATATGTATAGAAAGAATCCATTCAATCTTTTATTGATTTCTAACTGTTATCGCTGAGCAAGCTTTTTAACATAATCGAATTTCATCTGAGACAATAAGTTAAGTGACAGCATGAGCATGACTTTAGACATCGTACCTGACACAAACAGCTTAAAACCAGTCATTTTCAAACCGATAGATAAGAACCAATCAGTTAAACCTGACGTTAACTTAGTTATATTTAGATCCACTTCCAAGTTAAAATGATTATTTTAAATTTGTAAGAATTAACTCTGACTCTCATTCTCTGTCTGATTCTCTGTCTGATTCTCTCCTGATTTCAGCTACCCCACATCCCCGGATTTTCGCCGAAGCCGCACATTTACCCCATATTTAGCCATATATATATTGGCGCCTATCCATGACATTCGACTTCTTCTTCTTCTTCTTCTTTATTCATATTATCTGCATTTTTGATCTTTTATCATTTTGTTTGGTGTTTTATCATTTTGTTTGGTGTTTTATCTGTTTCTTGATATCATGCGTTCTGGTATCCGTCATGTCAGACAGTTCTCCACCACTCGTGGGACATCTACTTCATATGGATTTATTGGTCTAGGAGCAATGGTATGTACCAGAACAGAACAGACCACCCCTCTCTATATTTTAATGTCGGCCAAATTACTAACCTATTTCTAATAGGGCCTTAATATGGCCAAAAATCTAGCCAAGAAGATCAGTCCGGAGGATAGTCTAATTATCTATGATGTTAATGCAGTTGCCACTTCGAAGGTGGTTGGTCCTAATGTTGAAGTAGCTAAATCAAGTGGTGAAGTTGCCCAGAAGTCTGTAAGTAATAATTGAACGTCTCATATCGCCAGACAGAGGAATGGTTAGCTTATTAACTAACCTCACAGTCAACAATCATTACTATGTTACCCGAAGGTAAACATGTCCAAGGTGTTTATCAGGAAATTGCCGATTCTCTCGGGTCTTCTCCTTCGTCTCGACTTTTCATTGATTCTTCAACTATTGATGTCAAAACCTCTATAGAAACAGCTGAACTTCTACATAAAAAGAAGTTAGGAACTTTCGTTGATGCCCCCGTATCTGGAGGAACTGTTGGAGCTGCTAATGGTACTCTGACTTTTATGGTTGGTATTGAAGATTTGAGCCCTGTTGAACTAGTATTGAGAAAGATGGGATCTAGATTATTTGCTTGTGGAAAACCTGGAGCTGGTCTAGCAGCAAAATTGGCTAATAACTATATTCTTGCATTAACAAACATCGCTACTGCTGAAGGATTCCAGTTGGCCAATAAGCTAGGCTTAGATTTAAATAAATTTTCGGAAATTGTTAACACATCATCCGGTCGATCATGGTCCTCAGAAGTCAATAATCCAGTTCCAGGGGTTAATAGTACTACACCTAGTTCAAGAGATTATGAAAATGGGTTTGGTATTAGTTTGATGAGAAAGGATTTACTTTTGGCCCTGGATGCTGCAGATTTGGCACATTTGAAACTTCTATTAGGATCTGATGCTGCCAATGTTTATAGTAAAATGGTTGATGCTGGATTATCAAGAAAAGATCTGTCAGTCATCTATAAATGGCTTGAAGACCAGTAAATCATTTATTTTATAGAAAATGTATACTATAATAATTGTATTTAGGGCTATGCCCCAAGCTCTTTCCACAGATCAAATAAAAAATTAATAATATTTCTACCGACTACTACAAATAAAGTCCTTCAAGATTCTCTTCAACTTTATTCTTCATTACACGATCTCGAGCAGCTCGGAAATCTTCAGCAGTAACCTTCATACGACGCTCTCGAAGAGCTAAAAGACCTGCTTCGGTACAAATAGCTTTGATATCAGCACCAGATAAATCATCCTTAGAACTAACAAATTCATCAAGATCCACATCATCATTCAAACTCATTTTACTTGTATGAATAGTAAGAATCTTCTTCTTTGTAGCCGGATCAGGGTTCTCAAAAAGAATTTTACGGTCAATTCGTCCAGGACGAATCAAAGCAGGATCCAACGTTTCAATTTTATTAGTTGCCATAATAACTTTAACATCTCCTCTATCATCAAACCCATCTAATTGATTTAATAATTCCAACATAGTACGTTGAATTTCTCTTTCACCTCCAGAAGTAGACTCATATCTCTTAGTACCGATAGCATCAATTTCATCAATGAAAACAATTGATGGAGCATGTTCAGCAGCAATTTGGAAAATCTGTCTACATAACCGTGGACCATCACCCAAATATTTCTGAATCAATTCTGAACCTACAATTCTTAAAAATGATGCACTAGTTTGATTGGCAACTGCTTTAGCCAATAACGTTTTACCAGTACCAGGAGCTCCATATAAAATTACACCTTTTGGAGGTTTGATTCCCATTTCTTCATAAAGTTCAGGATGAGTTAAAGGTAATTCAACAGCTTCTTTAATTTCTTGAATCTGATTTTCCAAACCTCCAATATCGGCATATGATTCAGTTGGAGCTTTATCCAATTTCATTACTGAAACCATTGGATCGGCATCATCTTGTAAAACTCCGACTATACTAACTGATTTGTGATGTAATAATACCGAACATCCAGGTTCCAAAAGATCCTTATCAACAAAACTTCGAATAGAAACATAATATTCTGGTCCAGATGTTGATGATACAATTGCATGATCATCATCAATCAGTTCTTCCAATGTTCCAACTCCCATTGGGGAACCTCTCATTTCATCAACTTTACTTCTTTCCTCAGCAATTTTATCATCAATTGGTTTCAATCGTTCTTGATTTTGAACGAATTCTTCTTCAAGAAGTAAATGATCTTTAATTCTTTCCATTTTCAACAATTTCAATTTACATCGAGTGGTTGGATATACAGATGGAAGTTTTTGTGCACTATCAGGACCCTTTCTCTTTTTCTTCTGGCCACGAGTTTGTACAGGAGGTTCATATTTGGGTTCTTAGTTTGTTAGTATAGACTTGGGGGAAGGAGATCTGGGGTTCTCTTCACAATCTCGACCCTTAGTTGATTAGCTGTCGCTGCTGTACTCGCCTCTGACTGTAGAGCTTCGTTCTCGCCACCAATAGTTGGAGAGCCTTGGCATAAGAACCTGATCCTGGGGCAATCAGTAACATTGTTTCTGTCGCCTCGCCACCCTCGGAGTAGGCGACAACAACAAAAGGAAATGAATGAGCTAAAACGACCTGGCAAGATCGGAGAGTTCAGTTGCAACACATAGGGATCAAGGGGGGAATGGTTTTCTTTTCGAACTTACTTTCATTCTTCTTCTTTGCATCCTTATTCTTTTCATCATCAGGCGCACCTGGCAATCCAGAAGGCCCTTGTCCCTATTGAATTGGTTAGTAAAGTTATAAATCGCCACAACACTCATACCAAATGATACGTCAGCTCACTCAACTAGTACTTACCATCTTTAATCAATAATTATATATATAATCCGTCAATACTTGTAATTGCTTGTATCAAATAAACAAGAAAATGATAGAAATAGAAATCGTCAGTTCGTTTAATGAAGAAAACAAGAGAAAGAAGGCAAATCAATCCCCGGTGGACTCGAATGAATAAAGTGATGGGCGCGCCAGGTAGTTACCCTGATGGGCCAGATCAGAGAGAAGGGATTAGAAATATATATAAAAGTCCTTTATGAGGTTTGGGGGGAATTGACCAGGGGGGTACAAAACGTACTTCCCGAAGTTTTCTTTCAGAAATAAATATCTTGGTGACATACTATCAATATATTATTCAAGGATATTCTATTTAAATTGGAAAATATTTTAGTTTTTATTGGTTTTAATCTAGAATTATTGGAATATTTTCATCATAACAGGCGGATATACGAATGGATATTTGGCCTGATGGTGCGGCTCACTTCTTCTCATGATCTATCAATTCCAGATACTTATTTTGATCCTTCCCAAATTTCAACTTCTCCGATTATCAATTTACTTCGTTCAGCCAGAATGTATAAATGCTATGCTTTAACAGATTAACTTGACGAGTGCCAATCACACACTCTTATATGCCTCTGGCAGGCAGCTGGGGTTCCAAACGAGCAACTGGGCCGCCGAGAGAACTAGGGAGAGGGGAAGTGTTTGCCTCTGGCGGCTACTCCCCAGGTCATAGTTCTCGCTTCGCTCAAGATTTGAAGTTAACTGCTCCTTTATTATATATGACGAATTTGCATAAATATTCGTATCTCTTGTTTACTTCAATAGCTCCTCTAGAACTCGGTTATTAGTAGCCTCATCACCAGATTTCTTTATTGACAGTCGTCGAAGAACCTCAATGATCTTATCCTGAGGGAATCCCATATCTTCAAAAACCTTGATATATGATTTGTCAATACCGTATAGATCAGCAGGGTTTGATTCTAAAAAGAGTTAGAAATACAGTACCGTAGCAGCACAATCTTAACTTCGAGCAAACCGAGCCTTGAACACTCTACTCTAGTCGAGGTTACTTCGTCCACCCCAGCCTTGAAAACTCTACGCTAGTCGGGGTTACTTTGTCCACCCCAGTCTTACACCATAGGGTAGTCTGTGAGCTATTTCCTGTACTTACCAAAATTACCTGCTTGCGCATAAGTAGCTGTCCAATATCTAGCGGTTAGCATGCGTGATTGATGACCTAGCTTTGTGATTCTTCTAACTTACCTAGCAGTATCATCAAATCCCTTCCTATCTGATAGATAATGTTTTGCAACCTCAGCATCTTGAGGATCATTAGGTTCGGGTGTCTGTAATAATGATTGTAATGATATCAATGACGATTTAAGAGTCAACACTGGTGACCAAGCATCCTTCAATCTAGTTATTGTTAGATCAATGTAGAATTCACCCTCTGCTGCACCCCCATCCACCACGACTTACATATCAAGACAAATTGCACCAGTTTGAGATGAAATATTAGGATGATACACTCTAGTTTCAAATTTCATCTTAGGAGGTTTAAATGGATAATCATTAGGAGTCTCAATGTCCACAATAAATAATCCTCCTTCGTATGGGGTACCTGGTGGACCACGGAATGATCCTTTCAAATGAGAGATATCACTCTCGGAGACTGGTGAAATAGTGATCCCAGAAGCAATATCTGATCGTACATCATCAAGTTCTCGGGCAAGACGTTTGGTTCGAGACATTCTAATAGAAAAATCTAATAATTAGCGACAGATATAGTAACAGTAATAGAGATAGAGTAATGTACAAGAAGTCATAGTACAAGGACTTCATAACATAAAGAAGGCAATGAAGTAAACACACGTGATATTCACGTGATTAAGTTTATGTGGGTGTCCTAGCTATAGCTAGGCCTTGGGCTTTTTTCTAGCTAGCGCGCTAGAGTATTAGAGTCACGATTGTGACTAGTTAGGGGTAGGGGTTGGTACCTCGTTAGAAATGCTGATTCTGTTGCTACTCCATTTGCTATTTCTGGTTGTAAACGAGATGCTTCTAGACATAGTGGTCTTCGAGTAGGAAAAGGTCGATATTTCAATGATTCAAAAAAAAAGAAATAAATCAGTCGACATGATCTGGGACGAGCCATTCAAATTCATTTATTATTATTTAGATTTATAGATTAATATTAAGAGATAAGACAAAAAAAAAAAATCAAAATACAGATGTTTGTAGATTCTAAGTCTACATGTAGCTATAACAGTTCTAACAAATTAACAATCCTTAATCAGCGAATTCAAGAAGTCGATTTCAATGTAAATCTGGAATAATCTGATATAACGAAGACTTAGTGTAGTGTAAAAAAATCGTCTACACAAATCAAAAAACACTATTTTTGGACCTACCCTACCTCAACCCTGAAAAATAATAATAATTTATATATACCCTACCCTTTAACACTCTTTTGTCGACTAGTAAAAGCACAATATTGCGGGTTAGGGACTTTTATCTGATGGTATACACTCAGTGAACTACAACAGATGTATAAGAGCAGTTAGCTCCTTTACTCTTCTTATAAGAACTTCAAACTTTGAAGCTTTATATTTATCCTATTATGTTCACACTAATCTAGAAGAACAGTTCAACTCAACTGAACGTTAACTTTGTGGGAACTTAGGAACTATAGGAAAAGATTAACAGGATTACCGTTATTTACCTAAAGACTTTTATGTTCACCAACTGTAACTGTTATATGTTGTTAATTTAATAGTCTATGATCAAAAAAAAAAAAAAAAAAAAAAAAAAAAAAAAA